>CAKNYM010051452.1:171268-213801 GCA_932195095.1 Andricus curvator | reverse complement strand
TCATTGTTGTTATAAACCGTTTGAAAACCAGATATTAAATTTTCCTATTTTAATCACAGACAGATTTAGTTAGATATTAGTTTAATAATAATAATAATAATAATAATAAAATGAATAACAGAATAATAATAAAATAATTAATTTATAATAATTTACTATTAATTTAATTATATTATTAATTATTATTCTAATAATGTTGTATTATTATATTATTGTTATTATTATTGTTATTATTATCGTTATTAATAATTCAATTATTACAAATAATAAACTGGTGACTTGTATGGAATATATAGTCTGTAAAATCGCTTTAAATAATCGGCTTTTCCCGACAAGGCTTGAATTCGGAAATTATTCACACTAAAGAACAATAAAAATATTAAAAATGGATTATTTATGTTTTCTAAGTACATCTACGTTAAATGTGATACATATCGAGATTTTTTTGAATTATAAATTCCCGAGCCAGCCCACTGTGCAGCGCGAAAAGTAAACACCAAAGGTTTTATTCTTACTCCGGACTTTGCCTGAGCCTGCCAGGCACTTCGCGATTTGACCAGGCAGAGTCCGAAGTGAAAGTGCTACTTCGGACTTTGCCTGACACCGCTCAGTCAATTCGCGGAGTGACTAGGCAGACTGCGGTGTGCCGGCACATCGGACTTTGCCTGTAACATATATACTACACTATAGAAAACCTCAACTAAAAATGGTGGCATCCCTTCCAAAAATGGCGGCATCCAGCTAGGTTGCCACACTGTCTCTGGACCCTCTATACTTCTTACGATACCAACTACATTAGGCGCGAAATTTAAATGAGGTGTCTGCTTAGACATGCATAATCAAAATTCAGTTAATGTGTTTTGCATCAATTTTTCGCGAATTTCTGCAAATTAGTGTTTAGGGACACGTTACCGACAAAACACATTAGCTGCATTTTGATTATGCATTTCTAAACAAAGCCCTCATTTGAATTATGCGCCTTATGTATTTGGTATCGTAGGAAGTGTTCCACAACGCCATCTTCACCTGAGTTACCGGCCAGAGTAAATACATCTAGATGGGAAACAACTACTTCGAAACGGAACGGAAGTGTGGTAGGACAAATGAAATTTCTGTGAAATGGAAATTATGGCGCATGCCAGTTCGGATACCAAGACATTAGGATAAATGAAAATTAGGGAAAATGAAATTTATGACAAATGATAATTCGGATAAATGTAAAATATGACAAATAGAAATTAATTAATTTAAAATTGGGATTAATAAATATTATGGTAAATAAAGATTCGAAAATACGAAAATTATGCCATATGAGAATTCGGTATGATAGAAATTATGATCAGACTCTTTTAAAGAATTATTAGGAGGTGAAGATATAGAGCAACAGAACTGCGACATAGTACATAATGTATTAGAAAACCCAATTGGAAAAGTCTGTGTCACTGAGGTTAGAGATATAATTGAGAACTTAAAAAACGATAAGGCTGCTGGTGTAGACAGTATCAGCGCTGAAATGCTCAAATACACTGGCGAGTACATACCTCAAAGTTTGTGCGAATTGATAAATTCATGTATCGTGATGGGAGAAGTCCCAGACGATTGGAAAAAAGCGATTATCGTACCAATATACAAAACGAAAGGAGATAAAAACAACTGCAGTAATTACAGAGGTATCAGCTCACTAAGTACCGTAAGTGAAATATACTCAAAAATACTTCTTCGTAGGGTAATAAAAATTACAGAAGAAAAGATATGGGAAGTCCAAAGTAGATTTATGCCAGGAAGATCATGTACAGATCAGATATTTAGCTTAAGGCAGATCACAGGAAAAAGCTTGAGGGTAGGAAAGAATGTTTTCTGTGCATTTATTGACCTGGAAAAAGCATTTGACAAGGTAAATAGAAGGAAACTGTGGAAGTCTTAAAAGAGTACGGAGTCAATGGATGGCTCCTACAAGCAATGAAAACAATATATACAGGTAGTAAAGCGAGTGTAAGGGTAAATGGGAAAGTGAGTGACTGATTCAATATTATGCAAGGCGTGAAACAAGGTTGCGTTTTGTGCAAATGGCTTTTTATTATATTTCTGGATAAGTGTCTAAAAGAATGGCCCTCTTCAACGACGAAAGTGTAGAACTCGAAACAATGAAGGTACGTGGGTTAGCTTTCGCAGATGACAAGATTGTTATGGCAGAATCAATCGAGGACTTGCAAAGAATGTTGAAGAAACTTAATACAAGCATGAAGAACATGGGGAGTTAGATAGGCGCATAAATGAGGGTAAGAAGGTTATCGGTAGAGCAGGGTCCATTCTCAGAAATGAAAACATATCAAAAGAAGCTAAAATGGCCATACCTTATTCTATATTCGTACCGACTGTACTATACGGTAGCGAGACATGGACCTGTCAAGGAAAGGACTGGAGTAAAATCAACGCGATTGGCATGAAAGCTCTGCGTACAATATGCGGGAAAACACTGATGGACAAAGTTCGAAACGAGATAATCGTCCAAGAATGTGGTACAGGAGAGACACTGTTTGACGTATCGGAAAGAAATCAGTCAAGATGGTTCGGACATCTTGAAAGAATGAAAGATGAATGACTAACCAAACAAGGGTATAAAGGTAAAGTAAATGGCAGAATGCCCAGAAGTAGACCGCCGAAAGAATGTTAGAATCTGTAAATGAGAAATTAATGCGAAGAGACATAAGAAGCCGTAGAAACACGAGAGCTTGCATGAAAAAATACATGGACGTGAAGGAAGCTAGAGTAGTATGCCAGGACAGAAAAGTGTGGCGACAAATAGTTTGTAAACAGAGTGAAAATAGAGTGAATGACGTCTGAAACAAAGACCTTGGATGCTAATGGGCCCAAGTGGGGAACCAAGCATACAAATTTTGTGAGGCTCTTCACTTGGGGTGATCGCTAGAGAGATTGATCAGCAACCTGGGTCGGAGCAGTGTTGCGGAATAAACGTGTCATTGAAATAAATAACACGAGAATTCTAGATCAATCTAAAAAATCTATACCCCCTACCTCACACTACTCCTTCCCTCAACGAGCAAGTTACGCCTACCGCGAAAGGGAAATGCCTTAATGGTGTAATATTATTAATAATATTATTAGTTGTGCTGGGTTGCACCAGGCCAAACCAAAAATTATATACCAGAGTAAAAAGAAAAAGAGACAATAATTGTCTTCCACGCATAGCACAACCCAACACAATTTTTACATTTTCGACATTCGCATTTTGAAAAATTATGGATTTAAAAAATTATTTTGTGGAAGAAAACTAGATTATCACCATAAAGTATCATCTTCAGTAAAAAGTGTATGCAACAATGATGGTTTTGCACGCCTAGAACAACCCAGCAAAACTTTCAGATTTCGAAATTCGCATTTTGAAAAATTTTTGGATTGAAAACATTATTTTGAGGAAAAATCAAACTACTATTTCACCAAAAAATATAGACCTAAGTAAAAAGTGTACGAGATAATAGTTGCTTTGCACGCCTAGCACAACACAGCACAACTGTTAGATTTTTGAAACTCGTCTTTGGAAAAATTTTGGATTTGGAAAGTTATTTTGAAGAAAAAAACTAGATTTTCACCAAAAAATATGGTCCGAAGTGAGAAGTGTGTGGAACAATATTTGTTTTGCACACAATTTCACAATATGATCTTCTTATTGTGTTAATAGATTCAAGAATGTGACACAATCGCGTCGTTATATCAAACTTTTTCATTATTTACGTTTTTCATGTTAATAACTATTCTAAAATTATTATATTCAGTCCTAAATCATATACTTTTTGCACCAAGCAATTAGTTTTCCACTATTGAATTAGAAGATATCTAGACTACTTGAATTAGTAACTTTCTACTAACTTTTAGTTACTGACTTTTCACTTACCGAATCAGTAGAATTTTACGAGTAGTTATTCAACTTTCATCAATTTTTATTTAGAGAAACCTCAAAGTATCTTTGCATGAGGAGAAGGCTATACAATTGAAATAACATTCTTTAGGTTCTCATTTTCATACTTGTTCAAGCTGCTTCTCATTCAAGGCAAAAAATGTTTACAAAGTATGCTAAAAAATTGCAATATTCTATGGAAAATTAGGATAATGTACGACGAAATAAATTTTGCAAATCGAAAGAACTCTGTTGAAAAGTAGCACATAATGACGCCCCCCCCCCCCCAACCCCTCAACTTGTTCTATATTGTGGAAAAATAAATGTATATTTTTTATTTCTTTTTAAACAATGAACCATACGTTCAGAAAAAAAGTTGACCCAATTAGCTCAATAATACTGCTTCTAAGGTTTAAAAACTACACTTTATAGATGTTTAAATATTATAATTATTTTGTAGATTGTTAAGTTATCTGAAGAAAAAAGAATCCAAGGAATGGCGTATAAAATCTTCAACCTTCTCCAGGATCGCGGTTAAAAATTATTTTAAAAAGAAAAGAAGAATATTCATTTATTTTTTTACCAACCAGAAAAAGCTTAAAGGGTGCGTTATGAAAAAAACGTTAAGTTTTTTTAGGAGATCATAGGATGCGTAGTTAATTTATAGCCCATTGGTACATTATAATTTCAAGATTTCGGAAGATTCTTATTTTTCTTAAGTCTGTTCAAACAATTATAAGGTAATATTTTGAAAGCAGAAACAGCCTCGGTTTCGTTAACAGTGTCTCAATATGACCTACTTATTGTTTCAATAGAGATAAAAATGCTACACCATCGGGTCGTCTTATTAAACTCTTATATGTTTTACTTTTTTTACGTTTATAACTTTTTAAGTAACTACATACAGTCCTTAATATTGGTTTACCTGTCAATTAGATTTCCACTATTGAACTAGGAAATATTTCTTGTACGCGAATTAGCAATTTTTCACTAATCTTTTGTGGCTCACTTTTCGCTAATCGAATGTGTCAAATTTCGCTAGTATTTCGTAAAATTTTACCAATTTTGATTCAGAGAGACTTTCAAGTATCTTTTGCATAAGGAAAAATCTATACAATAAAATAACATTCTTTTATAGGCACTCCATTTCTTATTCAAGGCAAACAATTTTTACAAAGTATGCTAAATAACTGCAATTTTCTATGGAAACTAAAGAAAATATACAACAAAAAATTTGAAAATCGAAAACAGAACTCTGTTGAAAACTGGCGCATGAGGATCCTGAATATGCTCAATTAATTAATATATTGATCCATATTGTTCCCATATTGATTTGTTATAGTTTCAAGATTGTAAAAAATTCTTATTTTCTTTAACAAATACTGATCAGAATTTTGAAAAAATAACCAAGATATTCCTAATCAGGGGTATTTTTGACCTTTTGAATATAGGGTAGAGTTTTGTTTTCTTATTTAAATTAAAACATCAAACTATAATTTTCAACTCTCTACATTTTAAACCGTCTCGTAAATGTTAAGTATGTCATTTCTGTTAGCCTTGGTATTCAATACAGAAACCTTTTATCAGAAGTGAAACCATTTTTTATACCTCCTATTAATTTCTTTTTTTTTTACGACCTGATAAAAATGTATTTCTGCAGCATAAGGATGAAAATGAAAAAATCAACGCTAGCAGTTCTAATCCTAATTATGATAAAAATAGGGATAAACGAAATCAAGAACATTACTTTGATTTGAAATTCATTCTTTAAAATTACAATAATAAAATTTGTATTTCAATGCTCGTAAAAAATAGGTAAATGTAAGTATAATTTGTATAGTTAGTCTCAGATGCTTAACATGTATATGGGGACTTGTTTTATCTGTTGTTTGCAATGAAATAAACTGAATATAAATAAATACAAGAATATTGAATTAAAAAATTATCAAAATATTATAATCAAAGCACTTTTTGCGACAGAAAGTTTGGGATGAATTTTCAAATGGTCAAACGAAATGTACCCAAATTTGATGTCGGTAGTGTAGGTTAATATTGCTTACCTACTTTTCAATGGAAGCTAATAAAATTTGTGTGACTGGGTGACACTGACAACAATACCAAGCTTATAAACCATACTGGTGGTATTCCCATGTATCGTTTTGAAGCCTTGGCTTCAAAATCAGCGCCATCTAGCGGTTCCACCAGATTTTTCTATAGTAGGCGTTTTCCTAATTTCCTCATTTTCCCACTTCGAAAACTTCTGGAAAACTATGTCCTTTGCTCACCACTTTCGCACCCTCAAAATGATCATTCGATTTTGATATTTTGCTCGCAACACTTCAACCCAATATCAAATAAGTTGTGTCTATAAAACTTACTTACGAACGAGATGCAATGTCGTCAAAGTCAAAAAAAAACCATCCGGTGCACTATATCGAAAAAGAAAACTTCTTGCTGATAAAGAAGCAGACAAAAGCGCAAATGCTTTCAAAAGATTCTTATCAGGATCCGGTAAAGTATTTTTTAATTTGTTATTTATTGTTTGAGTTTTTAAGAATATTCAATCTATTTAATAGTGAAAAAATTATGTTTTGAAATGTGCCTTTGGGGCGTGTGGAAAAGTTGTGGTCTTCTCTCAGGATCACCTGTGATTTTTCCAAATTCTTCGGATATCAATTTTAGACATTGGAAAATTTTTTATGATAAACAATTTTATAGAATCATATTTGAGGAAAAAATAGAATTTTTGATCAAGTTAGAATTTTCTGAAATAACAAATATTACGTTTTTTGAATCTGGTTAATACATACTTATTTCAACGTTAAAAAAAATGTTTTCTTGAAAACTTTCTCGTTTCGCTTAGAAAAAATTATCTTCAAATTAATTAATTTAAAAAAATACCACTTTTAATAATTCTAAATTTGTACTTTTTGATTTAAAGTGACTTAAGGATTAAGTTATGAAATTTGCTGACTTGAACAGAACTAATTTTACCAAAAATTCTTTTAAAATATTTTAAATAAGTGTTCTTTTAACAAAATTCACAGTAATTTAATTGAATACATGGTAATGACAACTAAATAAGGATCAAAGAGTAAATTTTTTTGGATTAACAAAAAAAATTTCTGCAATAGTTTTCAATTATAAAATTGTTATAAAATTATAGAAGCATTTGTTCCTCAAGAAATTTACTTTCCAGACGTGAAAACTGTAGGAAAAAATTTCTTCTGTGCGGAAAGGCTAAAAAAAGCAAAATAGTTCTTACCCAGTTTTCCATCTCATAAATTTGAGAACTGCGTATATTTTACAAGATCACAAAAATATATTAAGGACTTTTTCTCTCAACTGAATAAGAAACAAGCAAAATTATTTTCTATACTACATTATATAAAATGTAGTCAAAATTATAGAAGTATGTGACCCAGGGTAGTCCAAAAGCACTTTTTCATATAGGGCAACGACCCCCCCCCCCTCATTTGATTCTAAATCCGAAAAAGAAATTTCCTATTTTTTTCTAAATTTTGATTTCAACAGACTTTCACGATAGGTGGAAGGGTAGTGTTTATTTAAATTAGTTATGTGATGTCATGGGTTTTAGATGTTATTTAAAATCGCAACTTCACTTAAAAATTTTTAGTTAGTGGAGAAATGAAATAAATTTAAATCCAAGTTTCAAAAAACTACAAAAGTTTAAAATTTAATTCCGCTATTAATTCTACTTATTTTAATTTCAAATACGACCTTATAATCTGTTTGATTGTAAGGTAAACTTCTAAATTATTGATATTTATTCTATTAGCACTAAATTCAGAAATCCGGCATTCTTAATTTAGCTATATATAATAACTTTGTTTTAATGATTTATATACGTAATTCATTAATAATAGTTCTTAGAATAAATTCTGCTGAAAATTCCGGCTTGAATAATTTTATCAATAATTTTGGTTCGTCTCAAACAATATTTGAGCCAAGTCAAAGATAAATTTCACGCATAAACGAAACATATTCTACTAATTTGATTAGTCCGACTACTCAAAATATTTACGAATTCGATAGTGGAAAACTACTAATTGCATTATATAAATACATGACTCTATTTAGGGCTGTATATGCTGTATATATCAATTAAATTAGATTTATAGTAATAGGAAACGTAAAAAATAGAAAAGTTCAATAAAAAAAGCAGTTTTGTAATATTTTCAGCTTTATCGAAAAAATTAGAAGGCAATATTGTGAAACTTGTAAACAGGCTGCGACACCTCCGCTAATACAACGTGTTTACAAGTTAGTGCTTCAAAGTGGAAAAACAAGAATTATTTACACACTCAATCTATTTTTCCTTACTTTATTTCCGTTAAAAATAATTTCTTCAACCTATACACTCACAGAAACTGTGATCTAGATAGGATTTCCTTAACAATTGTATTAGTGGATTATTTTTATTAGGATATACTTCCGAAAAGTTTACTCAAGAATATTGACTTCATACTTGGCCTAGAGATTCCTTTTAGACCCTATTTAAACGCACTAAAAGGATTTTTGGCGCAGATCAATATAAATTAAGTTATTATTAATAATTTTTACTCTTCTTAGAAATTCGTTTTTTTTAAATCTCGAAAAATATTGACTTTGCAAACAAAATATTTCTCACAAAAGTTGTAGATCTCGTCAAAACACATATTTTTTATTATTGTACTTTTTCTCTAAAATGAATCTTTTTGTAGAAAAATGACGCAATTGAATTTTCGGATTTTTTGTATGGAAAATGGGGCATTGGAAAAGGGGTCGGCCGTTGGTTTGGCGTGAGTGCGTGAAAAGGGTGTGATTCACATCCACTCACACCGACCCCCTTTTCCAACGCCCCCTTTTCCAACAAAAAATCTGAAAATTCATTCTTGTCATTTTTCTCAAAAAATATTAATTTTGGAACAAAAGTATAATGTAATGAATACTTATTTTCATTTTAGGTTCACTTTAGAACATGAAATTTCGCTGAAAATTATGATTTTTACTTTACAGCAGGTAGTTTCCGTAACGAATTATAATTTGTCTCGAAACCGGAAATTTCTTACGTAGAACAGAAAGTTAAAAAATGAATTATATCTATTTGGTTGAATTCGACTTTTTTTCATTTAAAATTAAGACATTTTCTTGGTTGAAATATGAAGTACTACATATTTTTCGTTAAGAATTAATCTTTTTTGATTGAAAATTCAACTACTCAGTTGAAAGTTAAACTTCTTTGTAAAAAATTCAACTGATGTGCTAAATTATTAATTCCCTTGTTTTTGATTAATTCAAATTGACCTCGAAAAATACCAAGCAATAATATCACACGCGGAAAATATAGATGTGAATAACAATTTTTGTAATTGCTTAAAAAGATAATAGTTAGTGATTTTATTGTACAAGTGTAGCATCCAAATAGAGACATTACTTTCTTTCTTATTTTTTTCTCTTCGCTCCTTTTATGAAGAAATCCTTTTTTCCCAGTATTTTCAAGAAACTTCCCCTTTCTCTCGTTTTTCGCTTTAATGCAAACTGAATTAATAGAACATAATAAGAAAATCCAACTAATAATCGTTGGAATTTAATTCTTTCTAATTGAAAAGTCTACGATTTTATTTTTGGTGTAAAATTTACCTCTTTTGGTTTAAGATTCTATTATTTTGGTTACACATTCAGGTATTTTGTTGAAATTTCTTTTTTGGGTTAAAAATTAATTTGTTATACTGAAAATTCATTGTTGTATCGGTTGAAAGTTCATTTTTTTAACTAAAAATTTAAATATCCTATTTTAGGTTGTAAATTCATCATCATTCTTTGGTAGAAAATTTAACCAGTTGTTGAAAATTCTTTTGTTTTGGATTTGAAATCAATTTTTTCAAGTGCAAATTTATCTGTTCCATTTTTGGTTAAAAATTGATCGTTTTTAGTTTAAAATTGAACTCTTTCATTATAAATGATCCTTTTTGTTGGAAACTCATATTTTGTGTTTGAAACTGAATATTACAATTTTTTTTAAAATTTCGTCTTTTTAGCTTGAAAATTTAACAATTTGACTTGGTTAAAAATTCATATTTCGCGGATGAAAATTCAACTATTTTGTAGAAAATTCGTCTTTTTGGTCAGAAAATTCAACATTTTAGTGGAAAATTAATTTAATTAGTTTAAAATTGAACTATTTTGTTAAAAATTCCTGTATTTTGTTGAATTTGGTAGAAAGTTGAACTATTTTGTTGAGAGTTCACCTATTGGGTTGAAAATCAACTTTCCTGTTGAAAATTCATATTTTCGAGTCGAAAATTCAACTGTTTTCTAGAGAAATCGCCATTTTGGTTTGAAAGGGTCTAGGGAGGTAAGCATACAAAAGTTGCCCCTGCACGTATCAAGTTCATATTACCAACATAGATGGGCACCCATGTAACATAACATTTCTCCAAAAAATAACCTAATAATTTCATTTTTGGCAAAGTTATGGTATAATTAATGGCTGAAAAACATAAAATCTGGAACGGGGCACCGTCCGTGTTAGGGTGGTAGGAAAATTGGACTTTCTATTTTTGGTGATCCCCCCCCCCCACCCAATAAGTACGTTTTCCGGGAAAAGAATTGCCGTAATTTCTTGTCAACGTTAACCAATTTATTGTGCCCGGAAAATTTCCCAAAAAATGTTTAACATGAAAATTTTTAACATGAATAAAGTAAGGTTGAATGGATGAAGTTAGTAGACATTTTTTTTTTCTTCATTTGAAGGCAGTACCTTGTAAATATGTCAGGTTTTTCGAAGTCGGAAACGAATTTTCCATTTTTTCCGGATCCGTACAAATTTTTCATGGTTATTGAAATTAAAAAATGTTTTCATATCAACGTTCTAGGTCAGAATTGAGGCACGGACCAGTAGTCAGTACACATAACTATTACAAATATTACATTTTCAAAAATTATATAAGACAAATAAACCCGCGTGAACCTCTCTATTTATCAAATTACACAAATATATTATATTTTCTAGAACATGCCAGAACTTTCAAGAACTTTCTGAAAAATCCCAAAATATTCCAGGAAAGTCCAGAAATTTTGTTTTCTATCATTTTCCCAAAGATTCTCTTCGCACAACATCCATTTTTTCGGTATTATAATTAAATCCTAAATAACGACAAATATTGTTTTGGGGGTGATTGAAAGGGTACTTCTTGATAAAAAAAAAATTGTCCTCAAAAACATTTGTTTTCAAAAATAATAAAGTCTGGCAGAGCCTCTCCACCACATTTTCTCGTCCAACATTTCTATCACAAATTGAAAGTGACAATTTTCAACTAATAAAATGATTCGTCTTCTTTTTTTGCAACAAAAAAAAACTTATTTCGCACAACACGGTCAAAGGTAAAAATAACGAAAAATTACATTTTTCTTGTTATCTTCAAGCCAATTGACGCCAAATTTAATAAGCTTTCGAATGGCTTAAGAAAAGTCTGTATAACTTAATTTTTCGCAGAGTAGGACAAGCCTGTTTTTAATCTGATTTTTTTAAATGAAGTCGCAATTTTGAAAAAAATAGTGTACGATAAAATGTTAAAAAAAAAATTTAATCTGAAAAAGATCTACAAATATGCTCAAAACCATTTTTTTTTAACGCATTGTTTTGATTTTAATCATGAAAAATCTGATTAAAAATAAAAATTTCCATTTTTCGGTAAACTATGAGTGATAACTACCGTCGGTAATTCTCGGTATGAACAGCACAAAACAGCAAAAAACTTTTTTTTAAATCCCTTGAAAGGATTAGGAAATTCCGCATCGTATGATATCTGAAAAATGTGTTTTTTACCTTTTGAATAGAATATAGGACGTGAGAATTTAAAAAAAATGAAAAAATCTCTCGAATTTTGTACCTCGACTTTAGCTTGTGGCATGACCTTGGAAAATTGTTTTGAAATTTTTAAAATTAATTTTTTCAAATGAAACGTAAGTCATTTAAAATTTTCCTCAAAATATTATTTTAGGTGCTTGTAAGTTTCTGGTTACCGGTAACGACAGTTTTTTTATCGTTACCTACAATATATACATTTTGTAAACTAAGGTAAAGCAAAATGTTGTAAAAAGAATTATTTATCAATATTAAAAAATCATTTACAACTAAAATTTTCTCTTTGATTGATAGCATTTAGAAACATTTCGAAATAATTTTTATAATTAAATAAAGTACTTATTCGGAAATTTTGATTTGCAGAATTGATGGTTCAGAAAATTTGTAATTTTACTGTCAAGCCAATAATTTTTTTTTGCTCCAGATAAGCAGTAAAAGATGCTTGGAGAGAAAATTACAATCCGATTTTCATTTCAATACTTTAATATGAAGGTATTATTTAAATGATCCTCCAAACTTTATTCTAAATTTGCGAGGAAATTCGTTTTCTTTTCATATAATTTTTGAAACTGAGTCAACAAATTTTATTGAACAATAAGGATTGTATCATATATGACAATATGCGACGATATAATAAAACGATAGATTATATTAGTTATAGATTATACTGGTGAAGGAGAATATAAAAAGCTAAGTGGGGTTTGCTGTTATTAAATTTAATATTGATCCCCAGGAAAGAGGAGAGGTTCCCCCTGAAGGGATAATACGGGTGAGCGTAATACGAATTCAAAGATTGGGCTTTGGTTAACTATATTTAAAGTATTTGAGAATATTACCATTTCAAATTTTGCTGACGGGGTAAGATTTCGACTATACATATATAAAGCGATATGAAAGAGATCTGAAAGTCATTAAACGTTCAGCATGTCATCCCTAAGAATTTGTATTGCCTTCTTCCTAGTGTGCACTATTGCGCTTTCTCAGATGGCCGGTTCTGACGCCATATACGTCAGACATAAGCCTGAGCCGTCACCCAGACCCAATTGCCCTGATGGATGTTGTAAGTGAAAATTTTAAGAATTAATTATCTTCGTTATTCTGAAAAATACCATGTTTCAAACAAAGAAATATTAAAATTTGTTGGTACCCGATCCTACAGTTTATTTTTATGTCCCACGTAACACATATACCAAGTTTCATGCCTGCTTAATCACTTGAGCCTAATTTGGACAATTTTCGTTGTACCTTTGCTATTAATTATCTCAATGATAGAGGTACTTAAGAGTACGTTCAAATGAGTAAAAAATGAATTTAATGCAAAGACTGAATCTCAGTATTTTTTTGATGTTATTATATGTATGTGTGAAATATTTTAAAAAAATGGTATTTTTTATTTTCGCAGATCATCTTGAGGTGTGAAATTTTCAAACTTGAAAACATCAGTTGGTTGCGCTACGCTGGGAACTTCCTGATGAAACTGGGAGAAAAAGCAAAGGAGATCAAGGTGTTTCCGCACTGTCAAAAAGTGTGCTTTTCATCCGTTACTTCACAAAATGAGTTGACAGCAATCAGCGGACCTGGCAGACTAGGTCCATATCGACAGACGGCTTTAGATTATTTAGAAAAAAGATTTGTTCGATGAATGACGGTAATTAGGAGAAAACTATCATTAATAGTCTTCCAAAGTGACCTGCGGGAAAAGCTAGCTGTTTACTTTTTGCGATACATGGATTTTGAATTGATTACGTGTCCGGATCATAAAGAACAACTGAAACGAAAGTTTTTGGATCTCCTAATCATCGAGAATATCGAACAATGGTGCGCCCATATTAACAGGCTTCTAACAGGACGTCAGACGCAGCACGGTAACAGCATTTTAGAACAACTTGCTGTTAAAGTGTATAACATTACCCGGAGAAGAAAAGTCGCTTTGGATGAAGTGTAAGTGTTTTTGAGGAAAGTGATGTTATGTTTTTCAACAATTATTTGTTCAAATTTTCTTCATATGCCCTTTTATTATTCCAGAAAGCAAGCTGCAAACAAAGTGTAAGTGTTATGAATAAACTTTCTTCTTTGCCGGAAAAACCTCAACTTTGTGGATATTCATGAACCATCGAAAGAGAAACTCCGCTGCTGCTCACAGTTCATGCCACTTCACAGATTGAAATTGTTCAATTGATTTTAATCAACAGTTCTTTAATTAAACACATCTTGAATTGGAGTTAACCAATTTATTTCAAATTAAATATTATCAAACGGTATTCTAAATTAATATTATTATCGACTCTCGCTGGCTATGGTCGCTTTCGGTCGCTCTGTCGCGCTTCTCTCGAACTTTCCGTTATTATATGAGTTATACAGTTTTTTATTATTTGGAAATCTTCATTTCGGGAAAGTGTCTTTGGCTTGTTTAATAGTGCATTGAAGTTTTGATACATCTCACTTGGTTGCTTGTTTTTGTACTTTTGTATATACGTAACGTGTACGGTCGTTTTTCCTGCTGAACTATGGCTGTGTGTTCGGAGTATCAGATAGTGATAACCAGAGGTGGATCTGAAGTTCTTGCCTGTGTGAAGTGTGGCATTTTAATTCACTTGAACTGTGCTAATTTTGGAATCACCAAAAAATCATTTGAAAAACTTAAAAAATGCCAAGTTGATTATATTTGCAAGGCATGTGCATCGTTGCCCACTTGTGCCACCTCTACGGTAGTCGCTGCTACCATTATGCCCAACTCTAACGAAAGTGCGAATGTCTACAACACCCACTGCCAGGATGTCGGTAATACAGGAGTTGTTCCTCCCACTTCTACCTTTGTCTCTACCTCTGAAATTGCGGCAACCCCTACCCCCTGGTCTTGCTGAATTATTGCGTAAAGTGGTCTCCGACGGACAAAATGAAGCGCTTGCGCAGTCACGCGAGGTTTTGACGAGACTTACAGAATTTGAAACTCGACAGCAAGAATTTAATGAAAAATTAAATTCCACCCTTACACAAATCAAGTTGGAAGTCAGTATGAATAACGAGCGTATTAACACACTTGAAGCTGGTTCTGTATTACAAGTGGCAGAAATTGAGAACGTCAAGAAGGAGGCTAAAGAATTGAAAGCCAAAGTGGTTACATTGGAGCACGCGCTAAATGTCAATGAACAAGCGGCGCTGCATGCTACCTTGGAAATTCATGGTCTCCCCATGAAGCCTAATGAGGACCTTGCTGCCACCTTGGACTCTATCGCCAGAGCTCTCGACGTTACTCTTCATAAGGATGACGTTGTCAAGCTCTACAGGATAATTAAGGCGCCTCCTCCGACTAATTCTTCCCCCCCTCCCCCGATCATCGTAGCCAAGTTCTTCAGACAAGAAATACGGGATAAACTGATCGAGAAACGTAAAATTAAGAGAGACATTTCAACCTCAAACATTGGATGGGCAGATAACGAGAAACACTTTATCTACCTTCGTGAGGCGCTCACTTCACTCAACAGGAAAATTTATGCCATTGCTCTAGGTCTTCGCAGAGAGGGAAAGATCAAATACCTTTGGATTTCCGGCGGAAAAATTTTCTGTCGAAAGAAGGACGGTTTGCCTAGAATTTACTTGTCGAACATACAATCTGTTGAAGGACTGCAATAGCAACCACTGTCTAATTCCATTATGTATTTGATTTTCCCCTCTCCAACCTTAGCTCTACCCCATTTAAAATGCTACTTATATACTGGTAAATATATGTTTTTGATTATTGCTCTTTACCTTCTATTAACTTTGATTACTTCGATACTTCTGAATTTCTCACATTGTACCTATCTAAATTTTCAAAATAAGGTTACTCGATTATATTTTTTCCCCTCTTAGTACGCAACTTTTTTCTTTTCTCTTGCTATCTACCTGTTCTCTGCATGCTGGCTGTTCTGGAGATTGTCCATTCTGAACATAAAAATCAACTTGCAATCTCATGTTATGTGTATCACTGCGCTTATTCAGTTTCGCACCGTCATTGCACAGTTTGAGGGTTGTGCAGGTAGGAGTGAGTCCTTTCGCCAATTACCCTACTGCAGAATACCTTTTTATCAAGGTATCGTCGCCTCATGACAGTGTGTTGGTTGGTGTGATCTACAAACCTCCTAATGCTTCTTACTGTAGGGAATTTGAGACTGACATTTTTGATCTAATACCTAATTATAATAACATTGTACTTACTGGTGACCTAAACACAAATCATACTGCCACCAACAATTTAACTAACTATTTAAAATCAGTTGTGTTCTCCGCCGGATTATCGATAGTTCCACATAATGCTACCCACCACACTGATCATTCCAGTACATGGATTGATATAATGATTGTCGACGATTTAGACGAAGTGCTTTCTTCCACTCAACACTCAGTCTCATTCCTTTCAAACCATGACCTCATCAGCATCCAATATCTGTTCTCCTTTAACCCCTCTTCTAGTATAACCCCTCTGTCTATACGCAATCTCAAAATTATAAATGAAGCTGAATTTCTTGAACATCTATGCACCTATGACTAGAAATGCATTTTTACTGAAAGAGATATCAATAGGAAGGTGATTCGCTCAAGCACATTTTTAACCTCAGCCTTTGATAAATTTGCGCCTCTGCATACCCTGCAAGCTAAAAAGAAATTCACTCCCTGGATCACTCCTGTAATGAAAGATATGATGAAAGAAAGGGAGAAAAAACGTAGATTGTCCAAAAAAACTAAAAATAGTATCATTCAAGCTGAATTTCGTAAATTGAGAAACTTAGTACAAACCAAAATTAGGGATTCATACAATCAATATAATTACAACTCTATCAAAAGCAGGAATAAAAACGAAAACATCTGGTTTCTCTTAAAACGGCTTGGACTTATTCCCCCTAAGCACTTGTCACCTGATAACAATTTCTCTCCTGCAGACCTTCTAACAGCCTTTACTACAAAGCCCACACCCCCTGTAAATGTCACTCCTTCTACGTCCTCAGTTACCCTTACATTTGATGAAACCAAGTTATTCTTTTCTGATATATCGCAAGAAACCCTAGTAAAAAAACTTTTCGAGGTAAAATCGAATGCCCAGGGTTCTGATGGTATTTGAATGAAAATGATTCGCCTTGCATTGCCAGTCATTGGCCCTATTCTCTTGCACATCTATAATGCTTCTCTCCAGGTGTGTATATTTCCCGACATCTGGAAAGAGGCGATTATTCGCCCTATTCCTAAAATATCTAACCCTACATCTCCTAAAGACTTCCGCCCTATATCCATCCTTAGTGCCTTGTCTAAACCTTTCGAGCGTATCGTCCATCAGCAGCTTACGACACACCTTGAAATTAACAACTCAATGGATCCTATGCAATCCGGGTTTCGTGGAAAGCATAGTACACTTACAGCTTCACTTAAAGTAACTTCTGACATTAAACTTGCAATAGATAGAAGGGAGATTACGGTTGTTGTTCTTTTCGACTTTTCGAAGGCATTTGATACTGTTAACCATAAACTACTATTGGCCAGACTTAAATCGTTACACCTCTCCAATATGGTGGTTAAATGGTTTGAATCCTATCTTAGTAACCGCTCTGCAAGAGTACAGCTTAGCAATGGCGAGCGGTCTAATTGCGTCAAGGTTGGGAGTGGTGTTCCTCAAGAGTCCTCTCTTGCGCCCACCCTTTTTAATATCTATACCTCTGAACTTGGTAGAGAGCTTTGTTACTGCAACTATCATAAATATGCTGATGATTTTAAACTTTACCTCTCCGGACCTATTGCTACTCTTAAAAGCTTACTCCGAAAGGTACAGGAGGATATCGATGTGGTGGTGCAGTGGTCCTCGACAAGTGGCCTCACTCTTAACCCTGCTAAAACTATGGCTATAATCATAGGCCCTTCTTCCTCTCCATCACTCGAAACAATTGCCACCCTACCACCGCTATTGATTGAGGGGCGTATCATTCCGTTTGTGGACTCTGCAAAAGATTTAGGATTCATACTTAATCGTTCTCTCACTTGGAATGAACAAGCTTCAGATATTTCGAGGAAAACATTTCGAGTCCTCCAACAGCTTAACAGAAATAAAGAATCACTTCCCACTCCTACTCGTATCCTCCTAGTTAAAAGCCTCATACTTTCTTTCTTCGACTACGGCTGCGTGGTATATGATGATATTACTGATGAGCTGAATGTCAGACTTGAGCGTGCGCTTAATGCCTGCATTCGGTTCATCTATAACATCCCTAAAAGTGAACATATTACTCAATACAGAGAAAGAGCAGGACTTCTTAACGTCGCCAAGAGAAGACAATTTCATATTGGTAACTTGCTTTATAGTCTATTTACTAATGAAGCCCCGCATTATCTGTTTAATCTCTTCCATTTTATTGACAAAGATCAACCGACACATTCCAAACTCCGTGAAAGGAAAAAAGTTCTAAAAATTCTACCACACCGCACGTGTAAAATGCAAATGTCTTTTATGATACGTGGTGCCCGTCTTTGGAACAAACTACCTTCTAAAATTAGAAATGCACCGTCACAATATCACTTTAGAAAACTTCTTTTTGCTTACTTATTAAACACCTCAAATTCTACCCTCGAAATCACTCATTGGTAATACTTAAGCCCATCTGTAATGGCGATATATATAAACTTGTGCATGTATCCATTTTCTTTCAAATATGTATAATTACTTACGTTTATGCATAGTATTCTTGTTAAATATCTATTGCTTATTTTTATTTTTTTTATTTTTTATTAATTGTCCGATCGATCGCTACCATATTCTATTGTATTAATATGTATCACCTGTTCCTTATAGGGCTGTCTAGCCCTAGGGACTTTTCACAAATAGATACAAATACAAAATTATCAACACTTGTCGTTTTCCGACAATGTGTAAAAGTTGAAGTAAATACAGAGTTTTAAATCTAGTGGTGCTCAAATTGCTTTTTATGTGGAAGATGTGAAAATTTTTAACAGTTCTTCGAATTTTTTTCCTTCTTTTACAATATTATTCAATTATTCATATTAAACTTATGAAGAGATGTTTTTCTTACTTTTATTGATAAATCTTCATAAATTTATTGTGAATAATTAAATAATATTCTAAGAGAAGGACAATAATTCGAAGAACTATTCCAAATGTTCGCAGGTATGGTTGCGGGTTGAGAGAAGGGAATGTTTTCTCGAGTCCAACTGAAGATGGCTCTGTTGTCGCAGCAAATATCTAGTCAAAAAAATGTATGGGATTCGGACCACCGTGTTTACGCGTTTTAACCAGGGGTAGCAGCATCCGCTCTGTTCTCCTGAGAATAAACGCACTAAGAAGTCATCTGTGAATCTTTCTCATAAAATTCAGAATACAATAACGCCATATTAACTCGTATATAACTATAAAAAGTTCACGTTTGCTGAACAATATATCTTATCGCTTCTAGCGTAATTAAAAAGTTCTAGTGATATATATTCTCATAATTTTAAGTTGATGCGAGAATAGAACAGTTGTGTTGATGCAAGACGAATCGATTGACCCATATCATTGATAGATTTTATTGAAGAGTAAGGAAGCTATGGTGATGCATAATATTTGAAAATACGGTTTTATATAGTAAAACTTTTTCCTCCAACATAATTCAAAGTTGATGCAAGAATATAAAAGATTCCTTGGTTCGAGACAAATCGATTGACTCACAATATCAATAGATTTTATTTAAGAGTAGGAAGATTATGCTCATTTATAATATTTGAATCATCTGTTTCAAACAGAAAAACTTTTTTCATCGACATAATTCAAAGTTGACGAATGAATAGAAAAGACTTTTTGATCATACATTTTCAAATAGAGTAATTCTGACAATTTTTGTAAAGAAATCACAGAGCTAGAAAAGGGATAGATTGCGACAGAACTTTTCCCTTCCCTTTTTCAGCTCGAAAAATTATCATTTCGAATACCAAATCTGATTCGTCTGATTTGTGTTTGTATTTATAAATTTTTTGTATTATTTTGCAATTTTGCATTTTTTGTAAATTTTTATTTTTAAATTGCGCAAAATGAAGACTTTGGTTTGTCTATTATTAAAAAAATAACTAATACTTCCTCTATGAGAAAGCAAATACATTTGCTTAAATACAAACGAAGTGGAAACACTCGAGATAAAATTCACAGCTAGTTTGAATTGCTGCGATGGAGTTCTCTGCAGTTTCCCGATAACATTTAGTATACGATAAAGCAAAAGGCCTTTAGAAAATTTATGCTTTTCAAAAAATATTTCCTAATCTCTTCAAACGTAACTAAAAAGTTCCAGTAATTTTGTTTGTTTTGCTTACATTATTCAAAACACAAGGTTTCAAATATATAAAAATGTATGAATTTGTGAAAAAAACTCTAATCTCAACTGCTTTCGTGAGTTTCATTACAATGAAAATTTCTACGATTGTGTTCTGTCATTCTTTTCCATAAAATGTAGTATACAATAATACATTATTTCTTGAAAATATTTCGTATGTTTTGGCGGATTTTCAGAAAAGTTCCAGTATCTTTTTATTTTATTCACATTTTTCGATAAGCGAGGTTTAAACAATATAAAAATTAATGAATTTGTTTCAAAAAGATTCCTAATCTCTCCCGTAGTCTTTACTTAATAATTCTTTATATTTATACGATGGTTTTCTGTGCTGCTTTCCCATGAGATGTAATACACAATAAAGCATTATACCTCTAAACATGGTATTCTAAAAAAAGGGTCCTCATCTTTCCCAGCTTAGTTAAAGAGTTCAAGTAATTTTTTATTATGCTTTCATTATTCAAAACACAAGGTTTCAAATATATACAAATTTATTAACTCCTTTTAAAAAAATAATCTCCATTGCAGTCGTGAGTTTGGTTACATTGAAAATTGCTGCGATGGAGTTCTGTAATTCATTCCCTTAAAATGCAGTATACAATAAAACAATCATTCTAAAAAAATGTTCTTATCCTTTTGCGGCTTTTTGAGAAATTTCACTATCTTTTTGTTTTGTTTAAATTATTCGACATAGGACGGTTGAAAAATATATTAACTTTATAAATTTGTTTAAACAAAATTCCTTATCTCTCCCGTAGTCTTTAATTAATAATTCTCTAAATTGTTGCGATGGTGTTACAGGAACCTTGATTTTTCTCCCACTGTGAATGAGTAAAACTTAATTCTAATGGAAATTGCTGATATTCTTCTATGAAAATGATTTTTTATAAAATAATTGATTTATTCCACTTTGTTATTCTGCATATGGAACAGAAATCTCCGTGACATCCCTGATCGATAAAAAAATGTTTTATATTCGTTTTTATCTTCATAAAGCACTAATCTTTTTTTAATTCAGAATTAAATTAAGAATATCTACAAATTTCTGCAACAAATATTATCATTTTGAGTTTTTAGAGTCTTTCGATAAGCGAAAAAGTAAGTATCGACAATACAGGAACCTTGATTTTTTTCCTATGGTAAAATACAGATTTCCGTCTGACAATAACTGCAAAAAAAGATGATGATAATATTTTTCATTAATCCAAAATTATTTATTTATGATAATTCAATTTTAATTACCAGTTTCACAGTTTTTTTAACATTCTTATTACATATATTTCGAGTACCGAACTTATAATTCGGAAGCAAAGATACATATCCTTAATATAAAAATTAATATTGCGACATAAATAGAACATTGAATTTCATCAAACAATTAATAGATCACAAAAATTAAGTATATGTTATAAATAAAATTAAAATTACCGTAATCAAATATTGCTTTTGCATATATTAAGATAAAAATTGTATTGGAGATAATATCCGAATCTTTTTAATCCCCAAGCAATGAACCTCCATTGTCACTTATCGATCAGTGTTTCGGACATGAGTTACTTCCCGGGTTCTGTAAAATAATCATCAATATTTATTATTATTGAAAAAAATTATAGAGATAACTGAATAAATTTTTTTTCTCACTTCAGAGAATGATTTCTTAATTCTTGAATAATTTGAATTTCCATCTCTATTAAGGTGGCTCGAATGAAAAAAGTTTATTTGTTTTGAGGGGAAACTCCCAGACCCAATTTGGTGATAAAGCAATTGCGAGCTTTCCTCCAAAGTTTTTGGTAGGGTGTTCAGAATTGGCTTTAGTTGCTCTGTATTCTAAATTATTCCTTCTTTGTGAAGTTCACTTCACTCAAATTATTTTTTTTGCTCAAAGTAAAAGATTCACCAAAATTATTGAACATATTTTAATACATAAAATAGTTGACATTCAGTGAAAAATATCTCTTTTCAAATTTTAATGATGCATTCCTTCTGATATAAATGTTCCTAGAATTTTAAGGTGAATTTTCAAAGGCTGGCTTGGCATGAGGGATTAACCCACATTTGGTTAAAAATGAGATTATTGCGTGGAAAATCATAAACAACGTAGGGCGCGAACCAAACATTCTGGTGACTTCTAACAGGGCCGAAAAACCCTGTTACCCCTCAAGATGGGCAACGCACATATTTTTTTAACATAATATTTAACTGAAAGGATCTATCCTCAATTCGAGCCCCATTATTTTCTTCTAGAACGTCAGGTTCGCGCCCTAAGTTATTTAAAAAAATGGCCAAAAACACTAATTTTATCTAAAACTTCCACCTCTATTTTTTCAGCAGTGGGTAACTTTCTTCTCTTAAAATTTTTTCTCTTTCATTCTGCAACTGATAAACTAGAAAATTGTCCCTCACTTCTGAACTAAATTGAAAAATCGATTTTTAATCATCGTTCAAAGTAGTGATAACGAGCGTCCAGAACGCAGAGCACATAAAATCTCGTTCAATTACTCAGAACTAATTCGCTTTTTTCATCAATTCATTTTCGCGGTGATTTAGCAATAAAATATTGCGAAAGTGGACTTTTCTTTTCTTCTCAACTTAATAATTAGATTTTACAGAACGTATAAAAACTATAAAAAGCTCGAAAAAGAATTTTTTTTAATAAAAAAAAAGAGTTTTCTAATTAGGGATGGTAGTTTTCTGCACGGATTTATTTTTTTATCTTTTCTGCTGACTTTTAATGACTCTAAAATAATTTTTTTTTTTTCATTTCCTACGTTTGAACGTAATTAAACAAACAGTCCTGGTAGAAATATCCACAGTAACTGTGAAAAAATGGTTGTTCTTTCACAAAATGGAGGCATTTTGGAACTTTCGCTTCAAATCGAAAAATTTTTATTTTATTTGAGTCACTTGATTCTCTATATGCTGTAAGTCCACAGAAGCAAATAAAAAAAGTTATTGACGAAATGATTATCTGCTTATCAATGATTTTATCTTATCCCCTCCTCATACATTCAAGTAATTTCTCGTTTGAAAATTATTATCAGCTCTTTAAAATTATTCAAACTAAATGGAAATATTTTTCTGTGCAACTTACTGATTTTACATACTGGATCCACGCAATATGCGTATGGGTAGCTTTTTCCCTGGCAGACGGCCATACATTGATCGTTTTCTTTCTTCTCAGCAGCCGCATCCGCGAAGACAGTCGCCAGTAAAATTGCAAATGCTGTAAAAAGGTATATAAATTATTTTCGCGTATCAATTGCTTTACAATAAGAGTAATGGGGCCATAGTTAGGCCATAAATTCAGTAAAAGTCAGACTGAATGACATTTCAGTAAATTCTACAATCCAAATTATAAGCGTTACTGCCTTTAAATATGCTATAAAAATTGTGGCTTTTCAATTAGACAAAATTGTGCGGCTAACTTTTGGTTCACTACTAAAGTATTTACTCAGTCATGGATGTTTTATAATACATATAATATAATATTTTATAATAATTACTTACTTAGTAGTAACAATGAAAATGTCGCTGCTCCCCTCATCTTGAAGAATTTGTATAGTTTAAAAAAGCTGCTTTGGATGTGAATATTCAGAAAATGATGAAAACGCTTGGTAAAATTGCGGTATATATACCCTGCGAAATGAACATATTTTATGTTACAAACTTATTTTCAAGTATTCAGTCATGTTTATGAGACAAGCACGAACTCGAAGCGAAAAAAGCAAATATTTTTTATCTTTATTGCCATGGATCCTTACAAAACAAAGTAATAAACTTCAAAACTTGGCTTTTGCCAGTATGTGTATTTTTGGATTGATTCTTTCCTTCTTGGATCAAGAAAATATTGTATCAGCCGTATTCGTAAAGATATTTCTTTGGTTCAAAACAAATTTTTTTCCATGTAGAGTACCTTGATTTTTGTTGCATTAAGCAATGCTGCCGTGAACTGGAAGAACACTGTTATTGCAAAATGAACAAAACCGAGAACATCGACAAAAACTGTTGGAATCCTTATTCGCATATATCGCAGATTCTAATACATTTTCTGATCCTCTTTTTGTAGTTCTTGACTAATTTTCATATGATCTATTCATTTCAGCAAAAAATTGTTTACAATTCATTTTCGTAAATGCAGTCAACGGTGTTGATTGGGTTACTAAAATTCGAGAAAGCGCCGTAACCGGCAGTTATGGTTCTTTCCGAATTACGCACCTCAGAAACAGGCCTGCCGTAATTTGAAAGAACGCCGTTTATGACAAAAAATATAAATAAATGGAATTATTATAAATTATCATTCAATCATGAAATTGTAATCACTTTGAAATATTACATAATGATATCATTAGTAATATCACTATTAATATTTTTTGAATTTTTTATTGTAAATTTGCAATTTAAAACTCTCTAATTTTGAAAGATCTTTATATAACAATTCTTAAATTGTGCTGATTTTCAAGATCACAAGTCAAGATCTTTGAATTCTAAATCTTCCGAATTGATGGAATTTGAAATGTAATTTTTAGTATTTTTCATCGTGAAACATACAAATTTTATAATTTTCAATTGTAAATTTTTCAACCCGGGAGGAGGCGTGCATGCTAGAGTTACGTTAGTCTGTGCGCATCGATCATTTTGTCTGATAGTAATATCATGGGAAAAAACTTAATAAATTTGCTTAAGTAGTATAAATTATACGTAAATTCCATATTTCATCAAACTAAACTAATTTATACAATAATATTGTATTTCAAATACCACAAAATGAGTATGAGGTTGGAAATATAAATTGGGGGTTTTTAAAGGCGACTTGTGTGATTATTTTTAATTTTTTAAGCGTTTTGCCAGGAGGCACTTGGGATTTGTTTAGGTAAAAGTGGTAGAAGTGGTTTTCAAGAGTTTTGAAATATTACAATGGGGTTGCGAATATACCTTGAGGTCTTTCGAAGGTAACTTGAATGATTATTTCAAATTTTAAAATTTGTTGTGTGTTTTACGTGGAGGCCCTTCGGATTTGTTCTGGTGAAAGTAGTGGGAGTGGTCTTATGGGGCTTTTGAAATTTATTATGGGACCCAGAATATAACTTGTGGTTTTCTGAAGGAAGCTTGAATCATTATTTCAAATTTTTTAAATTCGTTATGTGTTATGGTAGGAGGTACTAGGGATTTGTTCAGGCAAACGTGATAGAGGTGGTCTTCGGGGGTTGTCTGAATCTGTTTCGTGATCAGATTCAATAAAATAAGCAAAATCTTCATCCAAATCACTAATTTCATGCTCAATATTTTCATTTAGTAATAAATCATGAAAATTATCTATTTCGCTCGAATACTTATTCTTTACACTTGGAATGCTGGAATGAAACTTCATCAAAAATATCTCGTTTAGATCTCAGTATTTATATGCGTCTTCATATTCTGATTTTTCTACGTAATTAAGTATGTATAGTCGAAGATAAATTTGCTCAAATCTCTGTAGGGTTGGAGGTACACATTCTCATCGTGCCACTCGCGCTACATTGTTATGCTAAAATAGGATTTTTGTTTCCATATTATTTCTGATGGATAAAACAGAAGATCCTACAAGTCTTCTTTTCGATTATTACGTATCTCGCGTTTTCGGGCGTAATATTGGAACTTCCGATTTTCGCATATCTATTTCCATGAATAAATTAAAAAGGAATTTTCAAGCGTTGAAATTCCTCTAAAAACTGTTCTTCATATTTTGCGTCGTTTTACTCAAAATTTGAATTGTCGACTTATTTTCATGGCATGTTCGATAAATAAAACCAAAATAACAAGTTTTATCAAAAAAAAGGTATAAATAAACTTTGCGGACTTTTTGAGAGCTGCAATTCCTTGTTGAAATTTTTTTCCTTATTTCAAGCCGTTTGGTACGAATTTTGAATTTTCGATTTTCTGCATAGTATTTTCGATAAATAAAAGCCAAATAACAAGTCCTATTGAAAAATAGTTAAAAGAAATTTTGTAGGGCTTTTCAAAAGTTATAATCGCCTCCGGGAACTTTTTCTCGTATCTCACGTCGTTTGGCTCAAAATTGGAATTTTCTATTGTTTTCATAGTATTTTCGATCAATAAAACCCAAATGACCTATTAAAACCTATCAAAAAATAGTTTCGAAAATTTTTTTAGGACCTTTCAAAAATTATAATTACTTTTTGAGATTTTTTAAATATGTTTCGGCGTTCGGCTCAAAATTTGAATTTTCGATTTATTCATTTTCGATGCATCAAACCAAAAAAAAAAAAAAAAAAGGAAAACGATTCCTGTCGAAAAATGGTTGAAAAAAAAATGGTAGATTTGATCGATTTGAACCGTTCATTTCATCTAGAGTTATTGTGTTTACGGACGGACAGATAGACAGACAGACGCCATCGCCAAAACTTGATTTTCAGTTTCAGGATTCTCAAAACATGAAGATCCGTTGGAAAACTTTGGTGTCCAATTTCGGACAAATCTAATACTTTCTTAATCATAAATGATGAGAATGTAATCATTAATAATGAATTTGTAGTTCTTTTTGGATGAACAACTTTTGTCCTTACATTCTTTTCGTAGCTTGTGTCGTTTTTCCAAACATATAATTTTTTATTTTTACTGATAATTTATTAAGATTAAAACTAAAACTACACGTCTCATGAAATAATAAAGATTAACTGTAGCTCTTTTTCGTCTGAACAACTTTTGTCCATTTTTTTTTTGTATATTTTGTCGTTTTTCCACAAATTTTTCATTTCTATTTCTAATGTTATTTTTCACGAGTAAAGCCAAAACGACGCGTCCTATCAAAAAATAACTAATAACAAATATTTAGCTCTTTTTTGGGTAAACAACTTTTGTATATTTATTGTTTTCGTAGCTTGTGTCGCTTCTTCAAAAATTTAATTTTTTCATTTTTATCATTGTTTTTCACGAACAAAACAAAAACTACGCACCCTATCCAGAAGTGATGGTAACAAATTTGTCGACCTTTTTGGAAGCACAATTTTTGTCTGTTCATCTTTTTTCATATCTTGCATAATTTTACCGCAAAATGGAATTTTTGACTTTTCATTATTTTTTGTGCGACCAAAATTTGAATTTTCGATTTGAAAAAAAAAATTCAAAAACTTGTATAAACGTGGAACGTGCACGAATCTTCTAACCGGAAAACAATAACAGTGAACGAGTTTATATTGTATTTTAAAAGATACAAAACATTTTGAACATTTTTTTATAACTGCAAAACATTTTTTTTTATAAGTGCAATTCTGAAGACTTAAACTTGAGAATTTTTCAATGTTAACGACTTTCAATTTAAAATTTGTCAATTTTGAACATTTACAATCAAAGACTTTTGATTATTATAATTATTATTATCAATAATTCTTTTATGTTTCTCACGCTTTTTCAAATTTCATGAATAACGAATAATAATACGAAATTTTAGCGAAATTAATTTATTTTTATTTATTAAATATATATAGATTCCGAGTTTGCTAGGTAACAGCAAAATTAGAAATTAAGACTAAAAATGACAACATTATAAATATACTTGGATCATAATCAAAGAGATTCTAACAAACGAATAAAATATTACAAATACATTTTTGAATTTAAATAAATTATGATATCTTCTTAACAGAGATAATTAGATCAAGAACGCTGTTTTTGGTCACTCATAATATTGTAGCAATTTTCTTTGAATATTTCCAACTAATAATTGTTTCTGCTTTGAACAACTGAAAAGATTTAGAAACATTATTTTCTACGTATCACATTTTTCAACAATATACTTTCTTGTAACTTTCATACCTAATTAATTATAAAAAGGACAGACTTTCAATAATAATTTTCAATTTTGCAACTCATAGTAAATGCAGTTACGGCGTTTCTCGAAATACAAATCTCTTTTCTCGGGATTGGATAATTCCGAAAAACGCTGTGAGCACATACGGACCTCTCTGAAATCATAACGGCTCGAGATAGTCGAAAATCTTCGCAGCAGTTAAGGATGTTTTCAAAAAATTATGCAATGATTATTTTCAAAGTTATTAACAATTTGAGAAAATTATTTTAATAATTAGGTGTACCTTTTTTATGATTTAATCAGTATAGAAAAACTCATTTTTCGATTTCTTGCAGTTAACGGTGTTTTTCAAAATCACGTGTGAACCCACACTTGTAGTTATTTACTACAAGAAAACTATCCACCTAGAAACACTACCCGAATCGGTTGGCTTCAGTGCCAACAATGAACTACCACCAATTTACTTCGGATTTTATTCTATCTATAGTTTGCAATAACTTTCGATCAAATTATCGGATAGAATTTTGCTATGACACATTATTTCAGGGTTTAAAAAAATTTCAATTCATTATTCAACCTTCTTTGACAAACTTTTAACAATTCTTTGTAGGATCTCTCTAAATCTAAATAAGTAAAATTTCCCAAATTAAAATTAAAATTCTAACAATTTATTTGATAGAAATGTGAATTTATTTAGAGGTTTTATGCATAATTTGAAAAAACTGGTTAAACATCCAGCGCAAAGTCCCTTGGTGTGGCTTGAGGACTCGGAGTGACACAAGGACCTAAGCGACCCAAGCTGTCTGCATCCATCTCGCACGTGCCTTGACATGTTTTTGGTACGCGGGTATGGCTTTGAGGTTAAAAACCAGTGACAGTTTTGCACCTCCAAAAGCACCGATTTCAAGGAAAATTACTTTAACCGGATATTTTGGGTACCTCGTGCTTCTTGACCAGTCTTAGGAGAGGATCTCTTCCGCTTGCAACTATGTTAACCGTACCCAGAACAATTTGGTTATGAAATAGGACATTGAAGATTTAACAGTCCGCGCCCGCTTTGACGGCGTGGAATGTAGAATCGCGGAACGGACGAATTATAATGCGAGCTCTTCTGCATATGTGAAGTGCCACGAAAAAAGGGACCGAACGATCCGAAAACAGAACATTTTTTAATTTCCCTCCGCCTTACTACAGTAAGAGTACCTGTATAGTGCGCTTTAACAACAGCCACTGCGGAATGAACGTCTCCGACTTCAAATATGAGGGAAAATTTGGACCAGATGTTAGTGCATAGAAGTAAACTTCTTCAGCCAGAAGTTTTGGATACCATCTGGTCCTGCAGCAAAATAGTGTATATAGCAGCGAGTGCGGGGTTCAGCGTACGAGCGAAACGAGTGCGCACACCCGCACGAGTGGCAATCGGTGCCCCAGTACGAGTTACTCATACTATTTTTTGTTATAAGTGCGTATCAAGGAGTGGGGGCAGGGAGCAGGGGGTTCGGGGTGCAAAGCCCCCTAATAAAAGAAAACACCTACTGCTTTATTTGTTATGCAGTTAGCAAAAACAAAAGCGACTGGGGATTTCCCAGTGATGCTAACGGACCGCGACTTTTTCAACTGCATATTTTTTCACTGCGTATTACAGAGTATAAAATTGTAATATTACATTAACAATAAATTATTAGAAGAATTTAGTTATATGTTAGATTCAATTTCATTAATGTTTTAAAAGTGAAAATTTGTTTCAAATATTCATCTGTATTATTATTGATAGTATTTATTGATTTCAAATAGACCCGCGCTTCTCGATACATATGCGCGGTTGAAAAAGTCGCTTACCGAGTTCCTACTGATTCTTTGTAATGCCTAGAGATTGCGGCAGGCCTCAATTGTCGTAAAGAAATATATTTGGTGCCTGAAAAGAATATCAAGGACATCTACATATGAAACGAACTGTTAATATACTAGAATAATTATTTCGTGGGGAATTTAGCATTATGCGGTTGCTCAACAGACGTGCAAAGTAGCACTTCTTACATACATATAACAAAACAGTTTTTCATGCCCGTGAGTGCTTTTTTCAGCTCTTTGTCAGTGATTAATGGACAGTCCTCTCTTTGAAAAGTCTCTGCCTCATCAGGCTTGGGTGGATTTTTGAGAGAAAGAAGGTGATCACTGAAGAGGCGTCATGAGCAGCGAGAAACTGTTGATTCTCCGTAAACTATCCCTCCCTCTTCTGTATTCTCCTCATTGCATCAGATAACACCTGTATTTGATCAACAATATGCTGCTTGACTGTCAGCAGCTTTGACTTTTTCAGTGTGTGATAGTAGATCCTCAGTTTTGGGCGAAATTTTGAACCGTTTCCGTGAAAAGCCTACCAGATGTTATGTAGTCACACTGAATACAGGAAGCATTTTCACTTGCTCATCCAATCTTTTTGTTCAATTGATGCAAGCGTCTTTTGTTTTTTTGATCCTTCGTTGGTTCTAGACATCGATTTCAATCAGCTAAACCTCACGCCGCACCATAAGCTGAACAATTGATGGTTCAGAGGTCATACTCGTCCGAGATATCCTCACAAAGGAAGGCATCCATTTCAGTCAGATCTTGGGGTTTAGGAGGAACTTAGATATTAATGTTCCTCCTTAAACTGAAATCGCGATCATCTCTCAGAAGGTGCCTGCTTTCCACGGTTGATCTTAATGTCGCTTCCGCCTCTTCGTGTGCGACTTGTTCAATGTTCATACAGCGGTGCGGAAGCGCTCTGCGTACATGTCCAGTTTTCAAGAGTTAGGCAGTTTGATTTTGCAAAGACTGTTGCAAAACGTGCTGAATCTCTGGGTGTTTCTGACACCACAGAGTGTGCATACGAGCCATAAAGCCTCTGTGGACAGGGATAATGCTGGCATCCTAGCAGTGCAGCAAGTCATCCTTGAGTTAATTCGTCCTCTCAATAATAGCGTTTTGTCGGTTCGTGTTTCCATCTATCTTATGTTCACAACCGCAAACTCTTAGGTGATCGGCACCGTTTGCCGACCCATTGTCGGGTATTCTGCGCATTCGATCGTTTTCAACCGTATCTACAACTTTTTAGTAGTTCGCGGTGTCATTTTTTATTACTGCGTAACGTTTATGATTTCTATTTAGGATGAAACTGTTTATTTACTTTTCCAACAGTTAAATTTGGTCGTGTCAATAGATTCTTCCAAAATACCGGAAGAAATCTCAAATTTCACGTCGAGAGAGTTCTGTTACATTTGTCTAAAATTTTACATTAATTTTAACGCTGTAATTCAGACATTTAAGACCCAAAGGAGAAGAAAGATTGAAAAACACATACATTAGAGAAAAAAATTGTTCATTCAAATAGAGTATTCCTAATAGAAAGTTGTTTTGTATCTACTAGTACTTCTAGAGACCTACTTTTATTCACATTTCAGTGGAGTGTTGTTATTAATCTCTCCCTTCAATTTTAAATTAGATGTTTAATAATTTCTCGTACTTCTAAGTGTCGAAAACGAAGCGTGATTTAGCACATGATAATTGTTTGATCTTCACTTAATTAAAAATATTTTTCCACTCTTAAACGGAAAACGACGAGTGTCTGCGTGCACTTTTGTAATGGTTCCGTTAGTTAGTCAACGTCATTCGCACCCCCGATTTCCAGGGTGGGCCCCTTTTCCTCTAACATGCTTCAGTTAGCTTTTCATGCTTGAGTGCCGCGCCCGTGTTTTGACAATTTCCACATTCAACGATAATTTTATACCTCTCATTGTTTTTCAAGTTGATCATTTTGATATCCAATTAGACATTTGATTCTTGACTATTATGTTTTTATAACCCTTTTTACTGTGCACAAATAGTTACACGTGTTTGAATAATAATAGTATATTGTGCTACAAGTTGAAAAAGGGAGAGATTTAAAGTTTTTGTTTACCTGTTTTTTGCGTAAAAAGAAGGCGATTTTTTGTCGATTGACGCAACAATGACAATGGCAATTATCAAAACCATGGCAATAATATGGTAGTAATAATAAGCTGGTTCTCACAATTGAATAGTTGGCCCATAAAGTTGAGGGCTTCAAAACTTTCGATTTTTCGTGAAAAAAAACGAAGTACAGTATTTTCGGAGAAACTGACGGTGTTTTTTTGCTTTTGCCAAGTGACAAAAGTACATACAAAATACACAACTCGAGACTTTTCAGGAAATTGCTTTTAGGTTAGGGACGACAGTCGGAAAACAGAATGAAGTTGGCTGCGCACGATGCACGAGTCCACCCGAGGCAGCACGAAACCACCCGAAATAACATTTACTTTTTCCACTGTGCCTCACTTTTATCACTGTCCATTTACTTTTTCCACTGCATCTGTCCACTTTTGTCACTGTTGCCCGGAAAGGTCGGCACTGCGCATGCGCCACGTCATCGAGCAAAAATCGGTAACTTTTTACACCAAAAACAGGTGGAAAAACTGGCACTTTTTCGCGAATTATAGAAAAATCAATTTTATCGTCAATGACGAATTTTTTTCATTCAGTGTATTCAATCATTATGAGAAATTAAGTGAAGCAACATTTTCAGTTTCTAAACATGGTCCTTCGAGATGGATTCTTTCAAAAAAAGTGCAAATGATCTAGTGAAAAAACAACTGAAAAACAAGAAACAGTGTCTAGATCAGTGAGAGTGCATCAGGAAATTGTGCATGTGTGTTAGTGTCAGTGAGGCAAGAATTCCTCATTAACGAACTGTGTGTGAGTGTAGTGGGGGTCAGCACCGACACAAAAGGAGCAGTGGAAGGAGAAAAACAAGAGCAATCTACACTCAACTCAACCAAGGTTCCTTCACCATTCACGAGGGCCTGAGAGAAACGCTCGACTCAACTAGAGCTACTGTACCTGTACCACAGTCAACATGTCGACTCGCGTTTTAGTTTCGTATGACGAATTCGACTCCGTGCAAGCGAAGCTGGACGAACCTACCATTTTTAAGGAAGACGTCGATGAGGATGCTGAAGTAGAATTGAGCAAAGCCAGGAAGTTATATTAAGATTCATATTATTAAGTTGTAGAATTGGCAAGAGCCAGGATCAAGGCCGTAGAAGCTCCAGCATCTTCATCGGCAATGGATATTCAAACACCCAGTACACCCAGTTATGTACAATCCACGACCTCTTCAAATCCATGGTTCACGATCAACCCTCACTGACAAGGGTAGTGAAATTGTATCATCTTCGCGTAGCACTTACAGGAGACGCTAGAAAAATAATCCAATCATTAGAAATAACCGAAAACAATTATGACGTTGCATTGAAACTCGTGTGTGAACGTTACCAGAAAAAACGGCTTCTGGTACAACAGCATACACGATCACTACTCATACTGCCGTCTTTGCAAAAGGAATCACACGCCAAGCTTTGCAATTTAGTCGACGAGGCACGCCGCCACATTGAGACTCTAAAAGCTCTCGAAGAGCCAGTGGATACTCGGGACATAATTCTCATTCAGATTCTCACGGAGAAGCTCGACAAGATCTCCGTTCGAGAGTAGGAGATGAGAAACGATGATGACCAGGTTCCCACTCTGAAGGATCTTCTAGACTTCCTCTCGCACAGGTGCGGGGCACTCGAAGCAATTCATAGGACGGATTCAAGCATGCAGTCAAAATCGAATCTATCCCCATCTAGCAACGGAAATAAAGGTAAACCTTTCAACAAATCGGACAGATTTTTAACAAGCAAGTCACAAGCAAACGTTGCACAATCAAACGGATGCTGCAAGTACGGAAAATCACACCCTTTATACGCATGCACAGATGAAACAGCGTTTTCAAGAAGCACAAGCAATGAAACTTTGTCTTAATTGTTTAAAGAAGACTCATCCAGGCAATGAATGTAAGGGTTGGTGTAGAGTCTGCTTTCAAGCACACAACTACTGCATTCAGACGAAGGGGCACACGATGCACGGGACATCACACCTTCAAGGACGATCGAATCAGTAGCAAATGCAGCTGTCACAGCGCTCGCATCACAGTCAGGCTACGAAGCGCTTTTGGGATCAGCCATAATCAACGTCTTGGATCAACGCAGCAGATCGCACACGTATCGAGCATTGCTGGACAGTGGTTTGACCTCAGACTTCATGACAACAAGTTTGAATCATAATCTGTAATCAAGAATTCACGAGCAAAACATCGAGATCGGCGAAATAGGTGGCACATGCTCTTATAGCAGCCCTGAATTTCTCAGTCATGGACGAGGTTACAAGAAACCTACCATTCCTTACAAAAACAGATCGGCCTTGGGAGATACCAACTCACCTTAAATTAGCGGATCCAGAGTACCACGCAGGCGGAGAGATTGACATCGCCATCGGAATCGGCACATTGGAGAATCTCTCAATCATCACCCTGTCTCATCAACAAAAGAAGCTCGGTGTGAAGAGCTATTCAAAAAGGATGTCACCAGATACAACAACGGCAAGTTCATCGTGACATTACCACTTCGAGACGAGCCAGAATCCTTGGGCGATTTATTTGACATGACCAAAAAAAAGATTGGAATCTGTTGAGAGACGCTTCAGACAAAAACCACAGCTGAAGGAATTATATTCCGTATTCATTAAGGAATATCAAGAATCAGGTCACATGACAGCAGTAAATGGTGAGTCCTTAAAAGGTCATCAAATAAGGTATTATTTTACTCATCATACAATTTCAAGGCCAGACAGCACCACAACTAAGTTGCGAGTCGTCTTCGACGGATCAGCAGGAAGTACATCCAGCAAATCGCTGAATGACATACTGCTCGATGGGCCAACTATTTAGCAAGATATTCTCTCACTGGTCTCACGTTTTAGACTTTACCGCATTGTCATCGCAGCAGACATCGAGAAAATGTACAGACAGGTGTAGATTCATCCTGACCATCGCAACCTGCAGTGCATTCTCTGGCGAGAAGATTCTTGAAAACGACCCACGACCTTTCAGCTCAATACAATCACGTACGGTACAGCAGCAGCTTCCTTTCCAACTGGTGCAGACTATATCCAAGAAGCGTTGAACTTGCGCGCTCAAGTCTCTTCAGCATTAGAGAATGCAGGATTAAATCTTCGAAAGTGCTGTTCCAACAGTGAGGAAGTGATCTCAAATCAACACGCAAATTCTTCAACCAAAAACGGAGATGGTTGACTTTGGAAGACCAAAAGAATAGAAAACACTGGGGATCAGATGGGATCAGCCAGCTGACAACTTGCAATATCGTATAAACATCAATGTCAAATCAAGAAGAATTTCAAAAAGATCCATTCTTTTAGAAACAGCTCAAATCTTCGATCCTTTAGGTTTACTTACGTCAGCCATAATCTCAGCCAAAATTGTCATGCAGGAACTTTGGCAGCTAAAGCTTGACTGGGATGAAGCAGTTCCAATCCACATGTACACTCAGTAGGAACGTTGTCGAGAAACCTTGATTGATCTCAACAACATCAAGATACCCAGGCGAGTCATCAGTGGTGTCTATACGGACCTTCAACTTGATGGCTTCTACAATGCATCAGAAAAGGCGTACGGTGCTTGCATCTGCATCCGAACTACCAATTATTCAAGAAAGAGCTCGGTTAGAATTATGTGTGCAAAGTCGCGAGTAGCACCCTTGAAGCAAAGGACGCTTTCCAGCCTTGAGCTCTGCGCAGCAGTGTTGCTAGCAGAACTTTTCCAGAAGGTCACAAAGTCACTGAAGGTCAGGAATACATCGTGTTTCTGACAGATTCCGAACTCGTTCTAGCATAGTTAGCCCAGGAACCAAGACGTTGGATTACATTAATTGACAACCGAGTAAGCCAAATTCAGCAGCTGACAGATGTCTGTCAATGAAGACACGTGCCTGGTAGCAGCAATCCAGTAGACCTTGTGTCAAGAGGTGTTTCACCAGCGAAACTCATTGAGAATGAGATATGGTGGACTGGATCCTCATGGCTCAAACTTAATTCAAACTGCTGGCCTAACAAAGGACAGGCACCAAACGAGGTACCAGGACGGAGGAAGGCAGCTGTGTGTCATCTCAGTGTACTGAGATAACCTACCTCAATCACTCCTCAGATGGGTCATCTACCAGCCGACATTAGAAAGGAATGTCGACCTTTTTGCAACACAGGTGCCAATTACGCCGGACCAATTTACGTCAAGGCAGGAACCAGACGCAGTAAAGCCAAATTGAAAGGTTACATAGTTCTCTTTGTTTGTTTCAGCACAAAGGCTATTCAATTAGAGCTTGTAACCGATCTACAAAGTACAGCAACTTTTCACAGCGCCCTGAGAAGGCCAGACAGCTACAAGAACTCAATCAGACGTTGCTCTCTGCAACAAAGGAATCAAGTGACACTTCATTCCTCCAAGGTCACCACACTATGGCGGCCTCTGGGAGGCAGGTGTACTTTTGGTGAAAAATCATCTCGAGAGGGTTCTGGGAACCTGTCTCAATTCCATACCCATTACGTATTTACCAGATGACCCTACAGATCCTCTACCACTAACACCAGGACATTTTCTCATCGGAGAAGCATTGGTGGCACTGCCTGAGACCGATGTAACGAGCATTTCAGATAATAAACTCATCATCTGAGAGAGGTTACAAAAAATGAATTAACATTTCTGGAAGCGGTGGTCTCTTCAGTACCTCAGCAGTCTCCAGAAACGCACGAAATGGCGACGTGGCTCATCAGCAAACCTGCAAATCGATGACGTCCTTTAAAAGGACAATTAGCTTCCGCCGCTACAGTGGGTGGTAAGCAACGTATCTGCCCTTCATCCAGGAAAGGACGGAGTGGCCAAGGAGGCCACTATTACAACAGCAAAGGGAGAAAAAACACGTGCAATCACACAATATTGTGCTTGCTCCCAGAAAAGAGCGAGCTCATTAGAGACAATGAAGCTGGGAATTATTAGTGTGATGTGCAATTACTGAATAAAATTACGATGTGCAAATAGTTATCTAAAGTTTGTAATCTTCAAATTTAGATTATAGATCATTAAATTATTTCAAAAGCCTGAATTTAAGTATTTCAAAGCGGAAAGGATATTTGAACTTCACTAAATTTGAAATATGTTTTCACTCTCAAACAGATTAAACTCCACTTTTCAGGGTGGGCCTGATCCCTCTGACAGGCTTCAGTTGGCTTTTCATGCTTGATAGCGCGCCCGTGTTTTGACAATTTCCACATTCAACGATAATTTTAGATCTCTCATTGTTTTTCAAGTCAATCATTTTTATATGCAATTAGACATTTAATTCTTTACTATTCTGTTTTTATAACCCTTTTGCACTGTGCACAAATATTTAGGTGTGTTTGATTATTAAATCAATTTTATGGTCAGTGAAGCATTTTTTTATTTAGTGTATTCAATCATTATGAGAAATTAAGTGAAACCACATCTTTAGTTTGTAAAAAATTATCTACCTTTAAATTACACTGTAAATACAAAATAGAAATGCAGTGAAAAAAATCAGTCTCATGGGATTGTGGGAGCGAAAGCCTGGCCAGCGTACGTCGCGAAAGATTGGCTTTGGCTCGGTAGCCTAGATAGCGTGCACCGAAAGGTTAGGAATAGGTAGAGAAGATAGCTTGAGCAGCGTACATGTACCTCCTTCTGAGGAAAAAGGAAACTGAATCTATGTCTGTTCGGCAAACTAGATCTCAGCTCGAATGTAAAACAGCTGGAGCTTGACCAGCGTTCTTAGCAACAACACAAAAAATCACGTGCTTTTCCAGAGCCTATTGCAGCGTACCCGGATACAAAATTATCCAACGAAATTCCAGAGCCTGAACAGTATACCTGGATGCAATCCGCTGAAGCCTGTTACAGCGTAACCAGTTTTTTACAATTAAAAAATAACGAATTTTTCCGGAGCCTGAGCAGCGTGCCTGAAGGTGATTTTACTGGAGCCTGTGGCAGCGTACCCAGCGCAGAATAAAAAGAAAGTTTTCCAGGGCCTGGACAGCATTAGGTTAATGGAGCCTTCAACAGCGTACACAGCAGAACGAAAAGAAAAAATCAACGAACCTGTCTTACGAGAAGGCCGATAAGTGATCACCAGGTTTTGAACTCACCACCTTCTCAGGTAGACTCTCGCCTACCAACTGATTGTCGAACGGTTTCGTGCTCGCTCAATTGAAGACCTGATTGCTGTCTTTGATAATGGGAGAGCAGGCTGTGCGCAGACTAGCTGTGGTTCACCGGTATTAAATTGTGATTTCCCTCGCTGATAAGCTCATATTGATTTCTCCCTTCATGCCTCGTTGAAGATCCGGTTGCCTATGCTTTCGCGTTAGCTGTTCGTTACAACGTAGAATTTAACCATCTGTCTAACCTAAACTCTGAATTATTATTGTGCCATCGTTCACTCAAACCCTCGTCATCAATTTGTGGAATTTCTTAGGTTCCAGCTGGATGTCCGTTAATTTTCTATTTACTCATCTCATTAAAATGTCCAAACATGGATCTAAATGACAAACTAGGAGCAATTTTCACCACCAACTGGTTTTCTTGTTTTGCGAACCGTTCAATAAACACTAAGTACCGACCGACTATTATACTTCTTCATTTATGATAGACTGAACGCTGCTGTTCTTTTATCAAATTACGGTTCCGAATATTTCAATCACACACCATGAAGTTTGAATATTACAAAAATGTTTCCTCACTATTAAACATTATTGTTCCCACGAACTTCTAGGAAAAGGGTTCGTTTTACTCTCGTAGAGACCCACATGCAAGGATGATGCTGTATGCTCTGAGAGGTCGCCCGGTATACCAGAGTCACTGTTTAAGACATCTCACCCAGGTGCCATTCAGTTTTTGGCACGGTTGTTACGCCTCGGCCTGGGGATTAATTCCTTCGGGACCATCTCTGGACATTTGTCTGCGACTGCTTATCAATTATTGCGACCATATTCAGCAGAAACCCTTAGTACAAGGACCCTCTATCCGCAACCTGAGGGCTCATCCGGTGGCTTTGTCATAGTCCCTTCGGTTCGATTTGAAAGGAATCAAAACCGAAAACAACAAAATATAAATCATTTGAAAAAAAAAAGTTGAACGACCACCGCAGGGTCTTACTAGAAGCAACGGCCATCTATGAGAAAGACACCGACTCTCAGTAGAACTGCACTAAATTACACCTATGACTACGTCTCACGACCGTCAGATGTGTCACCAGAGAGCAAGACGAAATCGAAACGACAGGCCTGCGATTCAGATTTAGAGAGCATGAAAATAATAGAATGTTATTACTTTTAGTTGCAATTTCCCTACAGCTTCTCCCTCTAGGCACAACCAACATATTCGGTCTACGCTCACAGAATTTTCGTAAACCTAACTACCCTTTCAAGCTTTATTAGATTCTCATCAATGAGAAGGTATTGATTTTATGTGAAAAATGACATTCGCGGATTCCATCAAATGTCCACGTTTTGAGGTTGTTGTAGTCTGTAAACACGGTAACATGCGAAGGAATTATCCGATTGGATTACCCTTTAGCACACTCTATAAGGGGGTGAAAAGAAAGAGTGAATTCATTAGCCAGCTATTTTGGATAAAAATTCAAAAAGTTAGAGCATTTTCAAAATTGTTGAGACAATTTTTTTCAAGATTCAGAAATTCTATGTACGTTTATTGGTAGTACTCGGAAAGTCGAACAATTTATCCTGAAAATTTTAGTCAAAATACTACAAGATTATCAAAACAACCTTTTGAATTTTTTTGAAAAATCGAAAATTCAAATTTTGATCGCACAAAAAATAATGAAGAATCAAAACTTTCAGTTTGCGATCAAACTATGTAAGATACGGAAAAACATGAATAGACAAAAATTATGCAGCCAGAAAATATCTACAAATTTGTTATTAATCACTTTTAGATAGGACGCGTACTTTTTGTTTTATTCGTAAAAAACGATAATAATTTTAAAAAATTACATTTATGGACAAACGACACAAGCTACGAAAAAATAAATAGACAAAACTTGATCATCCAAGAAAGAGCTACCAATTTGTTATGAATCATTTTTTGATAGGATTTAAAGTTTTTATTTTAATCGTGAAAAATAATATTAGGATTAATATAATATCTTCTCGATAGGGTAACGAAAAAATTGGAGTAATCTTTTTATTATGTTTACATTATTTTATACACGAGGTTTCAGAATTTTAAAAATGTATGAATTTGTTTATAAAAAATTCCTGATGTCTTCCCTAGTCATGAATTTGTTAATTTCTTTTATTACTTCGACGGTGTTCTGCGCATTTTTTTCATGAAATTTTATAAAACATATATGTAAGTTCACATTATTCAAAACATAAGGTTTCAAAATCATACAAAATTCATGAACTTGTCTCTCAAGAATTCCTAATCTCTATTGTAGTCGTGAGTTTGATAATATACCTGTAGAAAATGTATGCTTTTACGTTAACATTATTCTATATAAGAGGTTTCAAAAATGCAAAAAATTTGCGAACGTTTTTAATTTAATTTTTAGTCTCTACAGTGGTTGTGAGATCAATAAATTTTAGCTTCTCATAGATGAAGCTTTTTAATGGTAAAGTTTCTAATTACTGAATTTGCATTTGTTTTTTATAAAGAATAAAGAATAGAAGCCAATAAGTATACATTTTTATTGCATACTATTCTATCGAAAAATGCACAGAACTCCGACGCAGGTATTAAAAAAATTATCGAACTCACGACTTCGGTAGAGCTGGAGAATTTTTTAAAATACAAATTTATGAATTTTTCATACATTTTGAACCTTGTATGTCGATATTTTTATTGCGCTGATCGTGAATATCTTCATGAAAATACCAGCAAATTTCATTTTCAAAAAAATGCGTTTTTACCATTTTTCAAGATCTAACGGTGAAAAGGATATTTCCGGATATTTTCATGGTCACATTTTTAAACTATCTGTAAATTCGATTTCGAGTGTTTCCACTTTGTTTGTTTTTATAATTATATGGTGCTCATTTCACGAGCACTTTGCTTCCCGTTAGCAAATGTTTTTGCTTCCTCACAGAGGAAGCATCAGTGATTTTTTTAATAATAGACAAACCAAAATCTTCATTTTGATCAATTTAAAAATAGAAATTGACAAAAGATACAAAATTACAAAATAATACAAAAAACTTTTAAAATACAACGAAAAATCAGACAAATCAAATTTTGTATTTGAAATAATAATTTTTTGAGCTGGAAAAGGGAAGGGAAAAGTTCTGTCGCACCCAATCCCTTTCCCAGCTTTATGATTTCCTTACAAAAATTGTCAGAATTATTCTATTTAAAAATGTATGAGCAAGAAGTCTTTTCTGTTCATGCGTTAACTTTAAATTATGTAGATGAAAAAAGTTTTTCTGTTTGAAACAGATGTTTCAAATATCATGCATTAACATAGCTTCCTTACTCTTCAATCAAATGTATCGATATTATATGTAAATCAAATTCATCTCGAATCAACACAACTTTTCTATTCTCGCATCAACTTTAAATTATGAGAATGAAAACATTTCATCTATAAAAATCGATTTTAAAAATATGTAAATTACCATAACTTCCCTACTCTTTAATAAAATGTATTAATATTAAGGTCAATCGATTCGTCTTCAACTAAGGAATCTTTTATATTCTTGTATCAACTTTCAATTCTGTTAATGCAAAAAGTTTTACTATAAAAACAGATTTTTAAAATATTAAAAAGTGCTAAAAAAATGCAATGAATATTCAGTATGATGCTTATCCAAATACACAGTCTTTGACCAATCATCACCAAGTTTTTCACACATATAGTTTGTGTATTATATTCTTTTGGGCTTCCAGACAGGTCGTAAGAGTATTGGAGGGGGGGGCTGGTGGGGTTCACATTTTCTGAACAAACGACACAAAATGTTGCACACAAATCCTGTGGGCTACCGGTCAAATCTTAAGAGTATTAGAGGGCAGATGGGGGGGGCACCGCTACAGTTCCAGACCAATCGACACTTAATTTTGCACAAATATCCTTTGAGCTCCCGGACAGATACACAGATATATAAATATAAGATGAGAAAATTTTTGCGAAATTAAATCAGAGACCCCCCCCCGACCCCCCCCCCCCATACTCATACGAACTGCCCAGGTGCTTTTCTCACGGCTAATGATATGTCGCCTGCACCGAGAAAATTTGTTCTTTAAAATTTACCCAATTAGTTAGGTAAATGGAGGACATTACTGCATTTAGATAAAGTTTCCCATTATTTTAGGATTTAATACAAAAGAGAACTATAAATAATACAAAAGACTTATGTGAAATCTCAAGTCCAAAAGTGAAAATTCTGATATGTAATAATTGATATAAGGGTTGTATTATTTTCATACCAGTTTATTATTAAATAACGCAAAGTATTGTATAGTTTTATTAAGTGAATGATATAAAGTGTACTTTTGTGTGATATTAACGATTCACTTAAAAGAAAGTATAGATTGCAGAATTTTTAGAGAGATTTTCACTTTTATTAGGAGAGGAATTATACAACCGTAGGGTAAAATGAGAATCGCAAGGGACGTCAACATTCTCAGGG
>CAKNYM010051452.1:153174-166268 GCA_932195095.1 Andricus curvator | reverse complement strand
ACCGTAGGGTAAAATGAGAATCGCAAGGGACGTCAACATTCTCAGGGCTAAAGTTTAAAGCCAAGTCCCCCGTAGAAACTTTAACATTTTTAAGTTTCGGTTTATATTGTAGAATTTCAGAAAATATTCCAATATATAGACTATCCTCTCCTCTCAGTAGATAATACTTATTAAGTTACTAAATAAAAGTAGAATGTATTTAAAAATTGACGTATAAAAATGCGGATGATGAAAAAACATCGGACGGCACTGAACAACTGACTTCGAACTTCGAGGCGGAAGATCCCCGAAGACTAATGTTTGAAAACAAAGTTGAATTTATAACAAAAAAATGTGAATTTTCTACATAAATAATTGAATTTATCATAAAAGAGAAAATGTTTTTAACAAAATAAGTGAATTTTCAACTTAAAAAGATCAATTTTCTAGCAAAAATTAAATAGCTACCTTCTTCGTTGAAAAAATTATGTCTTACAAAAAAAAACATATTTTCAACAAAATTTGTTCTATTTCCAACAAAAGAAATTAACTTTCAACTAAAATAATGCATCTTCAAACAAAAAAAAAACATTTCACCGATTAGGTGAATTTTCAACCAAGAAGATGAATTTTCTATCAAAAAAAGACCAATTTTCAACTAAAAACATACATTTTAAACAAAGAATAGAATAGTTTAATTTTCCGTCAGAGAAATAAGTTTTTAAACGAATAAAATAAATTTACAATGAATTAGTTAAATTTTCAACCAAACAAATGAATTTTCAACCGAAAAGATGTAATGGCTTTAGAAAAAATTTGATGAAAAATGGAATATATTTAAATTTTTAGTTAAAAAAATTAATTTTTAAATTTTTATTTAAAAAAATTAATTTTCAATATAAAAAATAATTTTCAACTAAAGAAATGAAAATTTCAACCAAAAAGATTAATGTATAGAATTCCTGAAAATAAAACAAACAAAAAAAACGTTAAATGGGATTTTGAATTTGATTTTAATATAATTTGAAATTCTTAAATTTCGAAAAGATTAATTTTCTACCAAAAAAGGAATAATTTTTAAGAAAATAGATGAATTTTTTATCCAAATTTTTTATTTTTGATGGAATTTTCAACCCAATAGTTGCATCTTCAACCAAAAAAGTTGATTTTCAACCAGAAAAAAATGAATTTTCAACTAAACGGATGAATTTTCAACTAAAAAACATACATTTTTAATAAAGTATAGAATAGTTTAATTTTTATTCAGAGAAACAAGTTTTTAAGCAAATAAAATTAACTTTCAGCTAAAAAAATGAATTTTTCAACAAAAAGATTAAATTTCTATGAAAAGGAATCTCGATAAGAAATTGAGGTTAATTTTCAGTTTAAAAAATTAATTTTTAATAAGAAAAAACTATTTTTTAACCAAAGATATTAAACGAAATACATAAATTTTAACTAAAAAGGTTAATTTTTTACCAAAAAAGACAAACTTTCAACAAAATAAAAAATTGAACAAAAAACAAAATCTTCAACTAAAAAAGCTAAATTTTCAACAAAAAATAGATTAGTTAAATTTTCAGATAGAGAAATAAATTTGTAAGCAAATAACTTAAATTTTCGTAGAAGTATTTAAATTTTCAAGGAAAAAAATGAATTCTCTACCGAAAAGATTATATGTCTATAAAAAAATTTCAAAACAAAATTTAGTTCACGTTTTAGTTAAAAAAAATTATTTTCAATGAAAAAACTAATTTTCCACCAAAAGAAAGAATTGTAAGTAAGTGGAAAAAATTGTCATTCATATTGAATTCACTGGAATTTTCTCGCTATAATAAGGAAACTTCTGTAAATCATGTACAACTTTCTCAAATAATATAAAATTTTCACGCACAATGTTATAGTATTATTAAAAAGTAGGCCATGCAGAAATTTAAAATATTAAAAATTAAATAATTCAAAGTTTTAAGGGTAGAAAATTTCAAATAAAAAATTATCCAATGTTTTTATTTACTTCCTACAAATTTATAAGCCCGCTTATTAATAAAATGTTACAATAACAAATTTCGATGAAACGGGGACCAGATGTTTTTTTGTAGAGCCCTGACAAACTCGTCCTTCAACTTTATAGCCGAGATTTTTTGCTCGATATTATAGCATTTGCAAAATTCAATAAATAAAGAAATTTCAAGCCGAACAACACACGATATGAAAAAAGTCAAGAGATAAAAACGCTGCTTATTGAAAGTCCTATAAGATTGTCATAACAGCTTTTTGAATTGGATTGCAGGATCGAAAATTCACATTTTTTGACCAACGGATCTGATTAAACTATGCAAGATACGAAAAAATATGAAAAGATAAAAATTACGCACCTGAGAAAGATCTAAAAATTTGTTATAAATCAATGTTTGATAAGAAGGGTAGTTTTTTTATTTGAAAAAAAACGATATTATAAATAAACAGTAAAAATGTTTGGGAAAACGACACAAGGTTCAAAATAAAATTAATAGCCAAGAGTTGTTCATTCAAAAAAGATCTAAAAATTTGTTATAATTCATTTTTTGATATCATGCGTCTTCTTTGTTTTAATCGTAAAAATAACATTAATTATAACAAATTAAATTCATGAACAAAAGACACAGGGTACGATAAAATGTTAATTGCCAAAAAATTTTTTGTAAGATGCGAACTTTTTTAAATTATAAAAACAAGACAATGAAACTACTTCTGTTTTAATATCAATGCATATTTCCAATTGTAATAATAAATGATTAAATAATTGTACTTATACCAAAAAAAAGTTTCTATAATCCCTAGGAAAGACTGTGTTGTTCACAAAACACAATAGTTAAGACATTCTTCCTATGTTTATTCTACGTGTTTCTAATTTTTCCCATAGAAAATAGGAAAAACTGCCATGGTCGGAAGAGAAAAATAATAATAAATTCGAATTTACTGTTTTATATATATTATAGTTGCACCTATTATAAATTTTATACATTAAACATACAGTTAGATATTGATATTTTATTCTCAGCTGAAAGAGAAAAAAATCGTGTTAAAAGAAATCAGCGCTGGCGGGAATCAAACACCGGTCTCCGGAGCAGCAGAACTGACATATTTTCCTGTGATAAAACAAATTATGCGATTCAGAAATTTTATCATCCTCATGAACCTCGGCGCATATGACATCATTTGGTACTTAATTTCTTATTTTAAATGGGAATTTTCGCAAAGCACAACATTCAAATGTTGTTCCTCTCATTGCACCTTCCGATTGAAAATGGTAAATTTTTTTACCTTTTTTGCAACTTATGTTATTTAAACTGCTATAAGTTATTGCAACTACGGGTCCAATATTCAATTTGTGAATATCGCTTTTTCCTAACTTCAATCTACTATCGCAAATATTAATCTTTCCACCTCTAAATGGCAATTATTAGGTTTGTAGTATATTTATAATTGATATGGAAAAAGTATTTCTTCCTATCGCTGTGACAATAATTTTATTTTCTCCACTATATCCTAGATTGTCATCGAACTCTTGTAAAAATAAATATTTTAATGCCAAATTTTACAACCAATAGTTTCTCCGTGTACATTTGGTATAATAGAGTTGAACTTAATGTAGAAAAGTTCGCATTTTTGACAAAATCGAGCGCGAAGGGCGATTTCCAAGATTTTTTAATTCCTTTAGAATTTTTGGTTTAAAAGATATTGGATTAAAATAATACTGCCAGAATTAATCAATTTCATGAAATACCAAAGGTTTTTGGCATTTGACAAATATCTTCGTAAATTTACGTATACAATATTCTTCTGTAATTCTAAAGAAATATTGAATAATTTAGTAAATGTGTCATTCTATTTTATTTCGTACTTTCAAAAGTTGTTTACACTTCAATATTGTATAATAGTTCTGCCATCCCAATGAAAAAAGTTATTACCTACATTTTCCTACAAGAATTATTTTTTTTTAATTTCCATAAGGAAACGAAAGTTTATTGTCATGATTTCAGTTCGTGAGTGATAATTTACCACTGGAAGAACGACCTTTAACTTTAAATTAGAACGTACTGGAAAAAGCAGTGGAAAAAGTTATATCTTCAGAAAATAATGTTCCGCCAATTGAAGGTGATTCTCAATTAAGTAGCTCTGCAGAAACTTCAGAAATACGAACAGAAGACGAAACAATGATTATTGCTGGTGATAATCTTGAAGAAAAAGAAGAATCTTCGTCAAAAAAAGTACCAAAAAAGATTAAGAATAAACCATCTCAAGATTCAGCTGAAAATAATTTAAAGGATTTGAAGAGTCAATTGCAAGGAGTAGAAGTAGCTTGCAGGATATCCATAAGCCTAATGACATTGTCATTGTCGCTGTCGTTTTCGTTTCCGTCGTTATTGTCTTTGTCGTCGTTGTCGGACAGAAATGCTTTTGAAATAATAAAATATTCTATTTTTCAGCAAAACTATACGAGATATGAAAAAAATATTAAGAAGCAGATTTGTTCATATCAAAAAGATCTACAAATTTGCTGCAGGCTATTTGCTTGTGAAGACGCATAGTTTTTGTTTCATTCGTGAAAAATATTATAGCAAATATTGATTTTACATTTTTTGGTTAAACTATGAAAGGCACACGACCGGTCAAAATTTTGCGTCCACTTACGAAAATCATATTAAAAACAGGATCTTCTTAGAAAGTGACTAACTCTGCTAAAAGTTAAGTTAGAATCAAGTTTGGATTCTCAACTTCCTGAGTGAAAGTCTCAAATCACCTTTTTTTAATATGACCAAGAACATAATAAAATATTTATATTATAATATAATAAATAAGAGACAAAAGACTGCGGTCACCACTCGACCGACCGGCCACTTTTCGTTTTAGGCATGCTTCTACATTCTTGATGAGAATTGAAAAACCAGTAAATAATTGATTACTCATTTCCTGAAGCATGCATCCCTATTGATGCATTCCCTACATATCTAAAATACTTCGAGTAGGGTCGAATTGACGCAAAATTTAACAAGCTTTCGGATGGTTTCCAGAAAATCTTTGTAATTTAACTTTTCGCAGAGTAAGACAAGCCTGTTGTTGATCTGATCTTTTTAAGTGGATGCGCAATTTTGACCGAATAGTGTACGATAAAATGTTAAATAAAAGAAATGTAATCTTAAAAAGATCTACAAATATGCTTAAAACCATTTTTCGATAAAACGCATAGTTTTTATTTCAATCATAAAGAATCGGATTAAAAATAAAAATTTATTTTTTTCGGTGAAGCTATGAGAGATAACTGCCGTCGGAAATTGTCGGTACGTAAAGCGTGAGTCCTTAATATAAAATCTCTAAACGATATTTTCGTTTTCGATTCTGACGATTTTCGAGAGTAACGGTGGTAACGTTTGCTTGCTGTAGGCCGCTCATATTCAACACTAGTGTGTGTCTGTGTGTGGTGCTGCATTTGAAATCAGTGATGCTAACTAAGTCGCCTTTATATGCGCATGTTTGAATTGTAATATAGTTGATTGGCTGTAGTACGCGACCGTATTAGAATTCCCAATGAGGACGCGAACTAGAACCAATAAGCGCCATTCTATCGAAGCATGCGCATGTCAAGGTGGTCTTTTCGGAATCACTTAGTTCGAGTTCGATAATAATACGTCACGTGTTTTTTCGTATTTGGTAATGCGCGGCTCAGTGTTGCCAACCGTTGCACGGTAAAGTCTGTAAAAGAAGTAATGAACCATAACCTCAATTATGATGGTAGTCTGTTTTTAAACTGTTTACGCAAACAAGAAATTTTCAAATTAATCATTTTTACGCTCTGTAACTGTGATTTCTATCATGATTTAATTATATTTATCGTATTAAATATCATTTGTGAAACTCGTGTACGTTTCAGTTCTACTTTCCCTATAGGATTGAAATCTCCATTTCCTTATAGTGACACATTCGAATAATTATTTTTTTCGGTTTGAATAGAAGTATGTCAGAGATCTGTGTATGTTTACAGATCAAAAATTGTATAATTTAAGAAGATGTTCAAATTAAGAATTTTTAAGCTCTCAATGAGCACTGCTATTAAAAAAAACACCGATACTTTAAGAAATTGATTTTGATAATTTGAAGGGATTTTAAAGAAGTTCAAAGACTATAAGGTATTTTTTTTTATCCAAAAGGAATTTTCAAGATCTTCAAACAATTGCAAGGAATTTCAAAAGATTTCAAAGAATTTGGAATATTTTCACTTATTATAAAATATTTTAAAGAATTTTTAATTGATTTCACTAACTTAATAGGATTTCAGAGGATTAAAAAAATTTCAATTGATTCTAAAAGATTTAAAATTGATATATTGTGGGAAAATATTTCAAAGAATTTCAGTAGATTCCGAAGAATTTTTTATTTATTTTGATCATTTGAAGGATTTTAAAAAAAAGACTGGGAATATTTTAGGGCATTTGAAAAGAATCCAAAACATTTGAAAGAGATGTCAATAATTTCAATGAATGCCAACAGATTTTAAAGGGTTTGAAATATTTTAGGATATTTTAACAGATTTCAAGGAATTTTCAACCGATTTTAGTAATTTAATTGATTCGGAAGGATTTTTTAAGGAATTTTGGAAGATTAGGAATATTTTAGGGTATTTCAAAAGAATGCAAGGTATTTCCAAGAGATTTCAACAATTTGAAGGAATTTCAAAAATATGTAAAGAATTTGGAAACTTTTAGAGGTTTCTTGAAGATTCCAAGGATTTTTCATTTGATTTCAGAGGATTTGCAATATTCTGGAGTAATTTAAAAGATTCCAAGGAATTTTTTGTTTATTTTGATAATTTGAAGGAATTTGAAAAAAAAGACTGGGAATATTTTAGGTCATTTGAAAAGAATCCAAAGCATTTGAAAGAGATGTCAATAATTTCAATGAATGCCAACAGATTTTAGAGGGGTTGAAATATTTTAGGATATTTTAACAGACTCCAAAGCATTTCCAAGAGATTTCAATAATTTTGAGGAATTTAAAAAAATGGTAAAGGATTTGAGAACTTGAAGAGTATTTTAAAAGATGTCAAGACATTTTCGTAAGCTTTAAAAAGTTTCAAGTGATTTTTAAAGATTTAAAGGATTTCAATAATTTGAAAGAGTTTCAAAGGATTGGAAATAATTTATAGTGCTTTTAAAAATTGCAAGGGATTTTGAAGAGTTAAAAAAATGTCAAGGAGTTCTAAAATATTGTGAAGGATTTTAAATATCTTAGGGTATTTTGAAAGATCCTATGAATTTTTGAATTGATTTCAGTAATTTAATGTTACTCATAGGATTTGAATTATTTTATGGTATTTTAGAAGATCTGAAGCATTTTCAAGAGCTTTAAAATGTTTCAATTGATTTCCAAAGGTTTGAAAGGATTTGATAACTTCAACAGTATTTCAAAAGATTCTAAGGAATGTACAATTTGTTTCAGAGGATTTGAAATATTTTAGAATATTTAAAAAGATTCTAAAGCATTTTCAAGAGATTTGACAAAATTTGCATGGGGTATTGTATCGAAGAGTTTTCTAAAATTTCGAAAATATAGATCAATTTAATAGGACCTATGCCAGGTTTTAGGGTATATCAAAAGATTTCAAGCAATTTTGAATTTATTTCGGTAACCTAATAGGATTTGAAATTATTTAAAATATTATAAACTATTTTTAAAGACTTTAATGCACTTTCAAGATATTATTAATTTTTTATGGAATTTTAAAGGCTTTGAATGACTTTAAGAGGAATGAACAAATTTTTCTGAGAGTTTAAAGAATTTGTTTACAACTTTGGAATATATGAAACTATTTCATAGGACTTGCGAGGTTTCAATATATTTTAGAATATTTAAATGAATTTTATGCGATTTCCGAAGATTTCAATGATTTTAATGGATTTTAAAAGCTCCCAAGGTATTTAAAAAAATTTTCCAGGATTCAAGAAAATACTTTAAAATGTCATATAATTTCACGGGATTTTATAATATTTCACTGTACTTTAAGAAATTCATTAACAATAAGTGAGGGGTTTTTTAGGTTTTCACAGATTTGTAGAGATTTTCAAATATGTTTTGCAATTAATTTGAATTCACCCTGAATTGTTACTCATTCATTCAGAATTATTTTATTATGTCTTTCGAATTTTGTTGATTTACCTGAATTCTTTTGAATTAAATCAATAATTCTATTCTGTTCAATGGATATTTTTTTCAGTTTGTGTTTAATTCGTCTTGAAGTGTTTTAACCTCATTTTGAATTCTTCAACATTCAATAAAATTCTTTTGAATTCCCTTGTATTTTTCCAAAATCATTTTAAAATTACTAAAATTAATTACATTTTTTGGAGTTTTAAATTTTTTCCAATTTATTTCCATGTTTTAAATTTTAACTTTAATTCTTTGAAGTTTTATGAATTGAATTTTTCGAAATTCTTTCAAATCCAAAAGAACATCAGTCACAACCCTAGTAGAAATGTCCGTGGTATGCCGGAATTCACCACCGGCAGAGTACTGATTCAGTACTGACAGCCAGTACTGACCTCCGGAATCCTGCCAGTACTGGCAGAACGTTTGTCTGAAGACCGAATCAGTACCAGTTCGGTGGTAAATAAAAATTCTTATTTGTTAAAGAAATTCTTAAAAATGCTACTAGAATGTTTTCGAAGGATGAAAAATATCAAATCGTGGACAAGATTTTTTTTCACTCAAAAATTGAAGTCCCTACATAAAAAAGCATGTTAAGAGTTCTAGAAAATCAAACTCTAAAAATAAAAATTATTAAAATGTTCTATATATATATATATATAATTTATGGTAAAATATTTTTTAATCCCACTTTCTAAAGATCAAATCAACGCGCGTCAACATAAGAGACCCGTGCGGAAAATGTCTTTTTTAGCCTTATTTGAAAAAAGGCTCGTACCAGGCCCTGATAAGGTTGCCTGATTTAAAAATGTATATAACGGCCCTGATCAGGTCCAAATAAGGCCCGGATAGGCTAGCCTTATTTTTAATTAAGGCAATCTGATAAAAGGCCGTATTTACGACCCTGATCAGGTAAGAATAAGGCCCGGATAGATTGCCCTTTTTATTCAGTAACGCAGTTTATTGAAACTTTTCATAATAATGATAATGATTAATAGTCGCTTTCGTAAAAAAAGGAGAAAAACATTAATTCATTTTGATTTTTTTTTTATCTAGTATATTAGATTTTTTTACAATAGTTTAACAATAATCTACGGTGCTCAGCTACGTAAAATGCTTGAAATAATAATATTGCAATTTCATCGCATTATTAATCACTATAAATAATAATTAATCAAATTCTGATATCGTAAATTATTTATTATGTATTATGTTGAACAATAATTTTTATTCTAGCTTTAATAAATAAGTTTGTATATTTATATATCTAACTCTCATAATGGTATGAACGATAAACCACGATTAATGGATAAAAGATTTGACATAAAAAGATTTGATTTAAAATTTGAAGATTTGAATCTTACCGCCTTGGGCAAAAGTTCGACTGTGGTGCGCCAGGGCGCGCAACGATTTGCCTCTCTCGCAGTCGAAACGGCGCGCCGAGTGTTTAAGACAGGTGTCGAGGCGTCGAAAATCATACTTACTTGGCGTAAATGCTACCGTGATCTACAAGATGGTTACTGCAGGGCGAGGCTCTTCTATTGCACTATGGTCGAGCTGACCCTTGCTGCTGCGAGATATCCGAATGTGGATATCTCGGACGTATAATTTGTGTTAGTCGCGACTGTGTACGCGGGCTGTACGGATACGGTAATGATATTGAGACTTCACATTATATCCCATTTAACTCCCTGATTATTCCTACGATATCCCTGGGACAATACAGAACATAATTAGAATCAAATGGGATATCGCGCAATATTCTATTGCTATAAGGAGCTATTTATATGCCAGTAGTGTGCCAGTACTGATAGTCAGTACTGAGTCAGTACTGGACAAGCTCCGAAAATCAGTACTGGACAGCGTTACAAGTCAGTACTGGCCCAGCACTGGCCCAGTACTGGGAGTCAGTACTGCCAGACCGGCAGTCAGTACTGCGCCGTTCGTACATTTCTACTAGGGAATATTGATGCACATATTTACTTTAAGTCACTTTTTGGATTAGAAATGAGTCTTGCTGCAAAAAACGTCGAATTAAACATTATTGCTGCGCACTCCCGAGATATTCTCTGGACATCTGCTTTTAGACAACTTCGCATTCAAAATACTATACTTTCGAATAATTTTCAATCCGACGTTTTTTGTAGGGCAATTTCTCTGCTTTTTTCGGTTTGAATAGGTCACTATTCTTAAATAAATTAGGCTGTAGCCGCCCTTAACTACAAATTCAGGCCTCGGGCTCAAAACACACTATTGACACTATTTGACACTTTTTTCAAGCGATGACGCTGTTTTGCTACTATTTTGAAAAAAAAGACACTAAGGACACTATTTTCCAATTAAAAACACGAATTTATCAACGACTATAGATTTTTTGAAGAATAAAAAATTTACAGATTTTCGCAGAAGGAAAAAAAATATATTGTTTGAAAAGTTTTTGTTTAATTTAGTTTTTAATCAGAAAGATACTGTAACGTTTATAAAGGCCTGGAAATTTCTATCGATAGGATAATTTTCTTCTTATAATAAAAGAATTTAATCATTTTGACGTAAACAACAGATACGATAAAAATGTTCACACAAAAATGTTCATGTAAAAAAAGTTATACTAAAATACATTTTACTTTTTCGTAATAACGTGCATCCTTTATGATAAAAATTAAAAAATTAATTTTTCATGAAAAAAATTCACCACATCTCTCAATGCATAATAAAATATTAGTGGCGAATGGATTACTATAGAGTATAAACAGCAATAATTGCGGAGCAAATAGACAATTTAAAAATTTGTTATCATATTTCTTGAAAACTGAAAGATTGGTAATTACTGCCACTATTCTATGTATCATTGATTTTTTTAAACTTTGTAAAGCTTATATAATAATGAAAATTAATATTATTCGCAGTATTTATCAGTTTGAAATTTATATGCTCATATACATGTTGAAACGAATAATTCACAATTTATTTTATAAATAACATTTCTTTTAATTTATAAAATAAAAAATGTATTACGCTAATATAATTTATAAATAATTTAAGTGTTAAACAAATTTAAGAGCCGATTATGATAAATTGAATTATAATTATATTCACAATTTTTTCAAGATGATAACGGTGACAGAATTTACCTACAAATAAAGTATGAGAAATCCATTACTCCTTTAGCTTCAACATCATCCTGTAGTGCCTTCTAATTATTTTTTACGAATATTTTGTAACATTAATTAAATATAAATAACATAGAAAAAATAAGTATTTGGTTTATTCTTTTTTATAACAAAAATTAGTAGGCGCGCGCCTTGGCGCGCGCACGACTACTAGTACTATTAGAAATCACTGCTTACTTTGGAACGTGATTACTCGTTCAAAAAAGAAGTTAGAAACTTTTTTGAAAATCCTATGGAAGGATTAGGAAATTCCGCGTCGTAGGAAATCTAAAAATATATTTTTGACCTTTTGAAAAGAATATGGGACGTGAGAATTAAAAACAAATTTCTTGAATTTTGCACTTCGACTTCACCTTGTGGCATGACCTTGGAAAGTTGTAGCACAGATATGAAATCTATACAACGCAGGCTTTAAAGTCTTATCTTTATTTTAAGCGAATAAAATTCAAAAGCATTGTATGAGTTTCAGATTCTTTTTCGACATATTTTGAAATCTTCAAAACTTGAAATTACTTTTTTTAAATAAAACCTAAATCATTTAAAAATTTCTTATAAATCTTATTGTAGGTGCTGGTAATTTGCTGATTACAGCTAACGACAATTTTTCATCGTTACCTACAGTCTATACATTTCGAAAGCTAAGATATTCTAAGTTCTTGTCCATAATTTCATTTTTCTCATCTCTTTCAATGTGTGGAAAAGTTTAAAAAATTTACAAATAGTGTGATAAAATAATGTTAAGAAAATAATTATTTTTCAGTATTACAAAATCATTCACAATTAAAATCTTCTCTTTTATTCATAGTGTTTAGAAACATTTGGGGATAATTTTTATAATGAAATAAAATTACTTATTTGGAAATTTTTATTTGCAAAATTCGTGGTTTAGACAATTTTTAGTCTTTATATTAATAGATAAAGAAACTGAAAATAGACGCTCAAAGTCGTATTCACGCCGTGTTATTACTAATCAGGTTTTGGACAATAAAGCATGGCTAGATCTCATGACTCCAACTTTTTGAGAAGACTAGCACCATCAATCGCGTGCTATGCGAGCGTGTAGTTTTTCAATTTAAGGCGAAAAATTGTGTTTTATACAAAACAAAAATTTCGAATAACTATTTATTTTTTAGGTTTACTTATTAATTTGTTTTTAAGGTTATATAAATATAATTTTTCTAAACTTCTTGAGAAAATTCAAAAAGATTTATCAAAATTTCAGATATGTCAAATCAAAATTTCAGCAAAAAAGTTAATCTTCAACTAAATAGTTGGATTTTCAAACAAAATAGATGAATTCTCAAAGGAAAATGAAATAGTTGATATTTCAACAAAGAGAAATTTTTATTTTGAATCAAAAACAGTTGAATTCATCCAAAAAATACAAATTTGGAAGAAAATAGTTGAATCCTTAAACAAATAAGATTAATTTTCAACGAGTTGTATTTTTAAACCAAGAAGGTTGAATATTTTTCAAAAAAGACACATTTTTTCACAAAACAGTTTACATTTTTAACCCGAAAATTTGAATTTTCAATTAAAAAGTTATCTTTCAACGAATTGTACTTTTAAACGAAAAAGATCAAATATTTTCCAAAAGAGACATATTTTCAACAAAAAAGATTACATTTTTCACCCACAAATAGGAATTTTCAATATAAAAGTTATCTTCCAACGATTCGAATTTTTATCTAAAAGAGATCAAATATTTCCCAATAGAGACATATTTTCTACAAAAAGTTTCATTTTTTGACACCACAATAT
>CAKNYM010051452.1:113727-148174 GCA_932195095.1 Andricus curvator | reverse complement strand
ACATCAAGGGCCTTAAGCTCGTTCTTCGTCCATTGAACTACCCCAAACGAGTAGAGTAGAACCGGGACGGCAAGCATGTTAGTCGCAGATACCTTGTTTAACGCCGACAGATTGGAAGACCAAATCTGTCGAAGAAGATGCTTGTATCTGCTTCGGAGAGATTCCTTCACTGATGTTACGTCCTGAATGCGGGTTTGAGGCACGCCCAGGTATGTATAGGTCTTTCCAGTATTAAGATGTCTGTTAACACTTATATCCACTAGCTCAGGGTCCTTGGGAACACCAGTAATCTTTCCTTTCTTCAGATGAATTTTGGCACACTTGTCCAAGCCAAAGTCCATCCCAATCTCTCCTGTGTAGTTCTTGACAATATTTATAGCAGTTTGAAGTTTGCTTTTACCAGAGGCATAGATCTTCAGGTCATCTATATAAAATACATGAGTGACCTTATGCTGGCGCTGATTAGTGTCGCCACAGAGGTATCCAGGAGAATTTCGTAGAGCGAGAGATAGAGGCAGAAGTGTGATGCAAAAAAGCAAAGGGCTCATGGTATCACATTGAAAGACGCCCCTCTGGAAGGTGACGTTGTTTGTTGTCACACGATAATTTCTAGATGAGTTAGTGAATCTTGTTTTCCAAAGAGGCATCAATCTCTCTATGCATCTCACTATGTGTGGATGTACCTTCAAGCTTTCCAACAGACAGATGATAAGTCTATGAGAGGTTGAATCGAAAGCTTTCCGGTAGTCAATCCACGCCATTGACAGGACGCGCTGATGGGCTGCAGCGTCTTTACAGACACACCTGCCAATTAGCAGGTTCTCTCGACAGCCTGCTACACCTTTATATATATATAAAGACATTACGATTAATAAAATTTGTACTTAATTTTGCAATATCTGAATAAGCAATCCCAAAATTTCTGATCGTGGAGAAAATCGAGTGCAAAGCACGAGATACGTGATGAGAACGTGTTCGTTAAAGCCGAATGAGCTTTAACAAAAGAGAATTCAAAATCACTAAGTTACAGTCGTCGATGTTTTGACCTTTAATTTTGAAAGGTCTGTGCACAAATGTGGGGAAAGTACAAAGCCCGAGCGCGCAGCGCGAGATAAATAAATTATCGAACGCGAAGCGCGAGAACCAAAATTCGCACGCCCGAGGCACGCTCAATTTTGCGAGCCACGCGCGCAGTGCGCGATGAGAATGTGCCCGCGCCGCGGGAAGATTTTTTAGAGAAGGATTATTAGGAGTCATTCACAAAATACATGTTACATATTGCAGGGATTTTGAACACCGCTCACCCCCCCTCCCTCTGCGTGATATGTTTACAATTATTTCTAACATGGAGAATGATGCTTTGCCAGTCCTCCCCCCCCCTAACGTATCCCGTATTTTGTGAATGATCCCTTATGAAGCTTGTGTATCTTGTACACGGGGACAATCGAACATACAGTTATTTTTTAAGCGCTTCAAAAAAATTGCAATTTCTTACTCTAAACCGATAACCTTAAAAAAGTTCTCATGTTTGAATTTTAATGTCAAAATGTAATCCAATCTATTAAATCTCGCAACGTCCACATTGAAGTTTTTCTATCTTTAGTAACATCTGTACATAAGTACCGCTTATCAGCGCCATCATGATATTATCAAACTGTATGCACCTTGGTCTGAACTTCCGAAAACATGACCTCAAAATTTTGACTCACGACTGCTTTCCGGACTTTGTTTTTCTGTCCTAAAAAGCAACTGTAAAATGATTTTTTGATCAAATTATCACTACTTTATTTTATGAATAATTTTAACATCCATTATTGTTAGAATATAACGATATGAGAAAAAAGTTATTTAAAAATCAATATGAAATGATGCCATATATTTTGTGTGCACATCTATCCATCTATATCACACAGCTATAAATATTAACGGTATAGATTAGAATTAAGGCACTGACTAGTATTACGGAATTTTTTCGTGAAACTAATTGGTCAAGTATAGCGCTAGGGCTAGTATTACGGAATGTTCCATAGCGCTAGCCCTAAATGAGCTGAAAAATGGGTTAGTCTTACGGGAAATTCCGTAACAGTAGTCAGTTCGTAGAACTAATACAAATATTACATTTTTTAACATTATTATGATAACTCAAACCTTGTAAACCTCTATATTACATCATAAACTAGCTGTGAATTCGATGTCGAGTGTTTCCACTTTCTTTGTATTTATAATTATATGGTTCTCATTTCAGACAAATCAAATTTTTTATTTGAAATGGTAATTTTTTGAACTGGAAAAGGGAAGGAGGAGGTTCCGTCGCAACCTATCCCTTTCCCAGCTTTATGATGTTTTTTTTACAAATATTGTCAGAATTATTTTATTTGAAAATTTATGATCAAAACCTCTTTTCTATTTGCGCATCAACTTTGAATTATGTCGATGAAAAATAGTTTTCTGTTTCAAACACATAATTCAAATATTATAAATGAGCATAACTTCCTCACTCTTTAATAAAGTGTATTAATATTATAGATCAATCGATTTGCCTCGAACCAAGGTATCTTTTTCGTTATTGCATCAATTTTGAATTATGTTAATGAAAAACATTTTAATATAAAAAACCGTGTTTACAAATATTATATTACCATAGCTTCCTTCCTCTTCAATAAAATGTATCAATGTTATAAATCCATCGATTTGTCTCGAATAAACACAACTTTTCTATTCTCACATCAACTTTAAATTATGAGAATATTTTTACTATAAAAATCGATTTTAAAAATATATAAATTACCATAACTTTCCTACTCTCTAATAAAAGGTATTAATATCATAGGCCATTTTATTCGTCTAGAACCAAGGAATCTTTTATCTCCTTGCATTAACTTTGAATTATGTTAATGAAAAAAGTTTTACCATGAAAACCCGATTTTTAAAATATCATAAAGTGCTGAAAAAATGCAATGAAAATATTTTTAGGCATCTTTCGGTCAGTTTCAGTATATTAGTGGTGAAAATAAGTCCTCCAAATTTCATCAATTTATCTGCCCACCGTTTTCAATTTATTGTTTTCACAAAAAAGTTAGACTTCCGCACATCCGCCACACATCCACACACACACACACACATGCGGACAATTGCTTAGAACATTGTATCAGACGTTTTTAAATTGAGGAACGTGTAATTAAATGAATTGAATTTTTTTTTAATGTTACCATTACAAAGCTTCCTCTATGAGGAAGCAAAAATGTGTTATATTTTCTAGAACATGCCAGAACTTTCAGGAACTTTCTGAAAAATTCCAATATATTTCCGAAAAGTCCAAAAATGTTGTTTTCTATCATTTCTCCAAAGATTCTTTTTGCACAACAATAATTTTTTTTGTATTATAACTACACCCTAAATGATAAAATCTATTATTTTGGGAATTATCAGAATGATCAGAATGGTTGTCAACTTTCCGACTGCAGTGGTAAGCAAACATTTTTAAAATCTTTTATTTTTGAATATAATAACATTTCAGACAGACAAGATATACAATATTTTTACAAATGATATATTTTGATTTGAACCTGATTTGAAGTACTTTCCACTTGATAATTATGATGAATTAATTATTTCATTATACAATCTCGAAATATTCCCATATATTCCGTCAATATGCATATGTATTCCCAGATATTCTTGATATTCCAGATATTTCAAAGTATTCTAAAGTATTTTCAAATATTTCGAAGTATTCTGAAATATTCTGATTATTTCACGTTTAATTCTTGAGAGAGGTTTTTATGTTTTCCAAACCCGTGAAAAAATTTAGAAAAGCTTTAAAATTGAGAAAATAGTTCCCCTTGAAGATTTCTACAAAAATTGCCCAAAAATTTACAGATATTTTAAACCGGTTTTTGAGTATTTCGAAAAATATGAATTCCCCTCCCCCCCAAGTATTTGTTTTTTCTTTCTGACTCCTTGAAGGCTGTGTAATTTCACATTTTTTTCAAGATTCAGAAATTCTATGTAAGTTTATGCGTAATACTCGGAAATTCGAACAATTTAACCTGACGACTTTTTCCGATCAAAAAAATATCAGAGTTATAGCATTTGCAAAATTCAAGAAAACAAACGAAAATGAAAATTTTAGTCAAAATAAAGCACGATATGGAAAATGTTGAGAAAAAAAGGTTGCTTTTTGGAAGCCCTACAAGATTATCAAAGCAACCTTTTGAATTTTTTTGAAAAATCGAAAATTCAAATTTTGATCGCCCAAAAAAAAAAGAATCAAAACTTTCAGTTTGCGATCAAACTATGTAAGACACAGAAAAAGATGATTAGACCAAAATTATGCAGCCAGAAAAGATCTACAAATTTGTTATGAATCACTTTCAGATAGGACGCGTACTTTTTGTTTTATATGTAAAAAACGATAATAATTTTAAAAAATTACATTTATGGACAAACGACACAAGCTAAAAAAAATAAATAGACAACACTTGATCATCCAAGAAAGAGCTACCAATTTGTTATGAATCATTTTTTGATAGGATTTAAAGTTTTTATTTTAATCGTGAAAAATAATATTAAGATTAATATAATATCTTCTCGATAGGGTAACGAGAAAATTGTAGTAATCTTTTTATTATGTTTACATTATTTTATACACGAAGTTTCAGAATTTTAAAAATGTATGAATTTGTTTATAAAAAATTCCTGATCTCTTCCCTAGTCATGAATTTGTTAATTTCGTTTATTACTTCGATGGTGTTCTGAGCATTTTTTTCATGAAATTTTATATAACATATATATGTAAGTTCACATTATTCAAAACATAAGGTTTCAAAATCATACAAAATTCATGAAATTGTCTTTCAAGAATTCCTAATCTCTATCGTAGTCGTGAGTTTGATAATATACCTGTAGAAAATGTATGCTTTCACGTTTACATTATTCTATACAAGAGGTTTCAAAAATGCAAAAAATTTGCGAACGTTTTTAATTTAATTTTTAGTCTCTACAGTGGTTGTGAGATCAATAAATTTTAGCTTCTCATAGATGAAGCTTTGTAATGGTAACGTTTCTAATTACTAAATTTGCATTTGTTTTTTATAAAGAATAAAGAATAGAAGCTAATAAGTATATATTTTTGTTGCATACTATTCTATCGAAAAATAAACAGAACTCCGACGCAGGTATTAAAAAAATTATCGAACTCACGACTTCGGTAGAGCTGGAGAATTTTAAAAAATACTAATTTATGAATTTTTCATACATTTTGAACCTTGTATGTCGATATTTTTATTGCGCTGATCGTGAATATCTTCATGAAAATACCAGCAAATTTCATTTTCAAAAAAATGCGTTTTTACTTTTTTTCAAGATCTAACGGTGAAAAGGATATTTCCGGATATTTTCATGGTCACATTTTTAAACTATCTGTAAATTCGATTTCAAGTGTTTCCACTTTGTTTGTTTTTATAATTATATGGTGCTCATTTTACGAGCATACAAAGCACACAAAGACACAAAATTACAAAATTACAAAATAATACAAAAAACTTTTGAAATACAACGAAAAATCAGACAACTCAAGTTTTGTATTTGAAATAATAATTTTTTGAGCTGGAAAAGGGAAGGGAAAAGTTCTGTCGCACCCAATCCCTTTCCCAGCTTTATGATTTCTTTACAAAAATTGTCAGAATTATTCTATTTAAAAATGTATGAGCAAGAAGTCTTTTCTGTTCATGCGTTAACTTTAAATTATGTAGATGAAAAAAGTTTTTCTGTTTGAAACAGATGTTTCAAATATCATGCATTAACATAGCTTCCTTACTCTTCAATCAAATGTATCGATATTATATGTAAATCAAATTCATCTCGAATCAACACAACTTTTCTATTCTCGCATCAACTTTAAATTATGAGAATGAAAACATTTCATCTATAAAAATCGATTTTAAAAATATGTAAATTACCATAACTTCCCTACTCTTTAATAAAATGTATTAATATTAAGGTCAATCGATTCGTCTTCAACTAAGGAATCTTTTATATTCTTGTATCAACTTTCAATTCTGTTAATGCAAAAAGTTTTACTATAAAAACAGATTTTTAAAATATTAAAAAGTGCTAAAAAAATGCAATGAATATTCAGTATGATGCTTATCCAAATACACAGTCTTTGACCAATCATCACCAAGTTTTTCACACATATAGTTTGTGTATTATATTCTTTTGGGCTTCCAGACAGGTCGTAAGAGTATTGGAGGGGGGGGCTGGTGGGGTTCACATTTTCTGAACAAACGACACAAAATGTTGCACACAAATCCTGTGGGCTACCGGTCAAATCTTAAGAGTATTAGAGGGCAGATGGGGGGGGCACCGCTACAGTTCCAGACCAATCGACACTTAATTTTGCACAAATATCCTTTGAGCTCCCGGACAGATACACAGATATATAAATATAAGATGAGAAAATTTTTGCGAAATTAAATCAGAGACCACCCCCCTATCCCCCCCCCCCATACTCATACGAACTGCCCAGGTGCTTTTCTCACGGCTAATGATATGTCGCCTGCACCGAGAAAATTTGTTCTTTAAAATTTACCCAATTAGTTAGGTAAATGGAGGACATTACTGCATTTAGATAAAGTTTCCCATTATTTTAGGATTTAATACAAAAGAGAACTATAAATAATACAAAAGACTTATGTGAAATCTCAAGTCCAAAAGTGAAAATTCTGATATGTAATAATTGATATAAGGGTTGTATTATTTTCATACCAGTTTATTATTAAATAACGCAAAGTATTGTATAGTTTTATTAAGTGAATGATATAAAGTGTACTTTTGTGTGATATTAACGATTCACTTAAAAGAAAGTATAGATTGCAGAATTTTTAGAGAGATTTTCACTTTTATTAGGAGAGGAATTATACAACCGTAGGGTAAAATGAGAATCGCAAGGGACGTCAACATTCTCAGGGTTAAAGTTTAAAGTCAAGTCCCCCGTAGAAACTTTAACATTTTTAAGTTTCGGTTTATATTGTAGAATTTCAGAAAATATTCCAATATATAGACTATCCTCTCCTCTCAGTAGGTAATACTTATAAAGTTACTAAATAAAAGTAGAATGTATTTGAAAATTGACGTATAAAAATGGGGATGATGAAAAAACATCGGACGGCACTGGACTTTTCGAACTTCGAGGCGGGTGTTTGTGCGTACTTTGGTAATTTTAAATTTGCCTCCTTTTTTTCCTACTTTACCTACGATTCAGATTTACCGACTTTTTTTTTTTTGACTAGCGTAGTAGAATGTCGGGAGAGGTTAGTCGAATAAATCCTGGTTTTGTAAAAAGCTTATTATTGAGAATAAAATTAGGTATTTTATAGAAATCAAGTTGAATTTATTTAGTATTCTTAATCGCAATCATTATTTGGTCCTTCGAAACGAATCAGCGATCTATAGAGAGATGAGAAATGGTTTGCGTATAGATATATCGAGATCATAGAGCAGCAAAACGTGGTCGATTGAGGTTAGGGCATCAAACTATTTGAAACTTCGCACAAAATGTCTATAAAGCAGCTGAGGAGAGACATAGGCTACACAAAAGCCAAATTGACAAGAGTGGAAACGTTTGTAAAGAATGTGGAAGATGAAATTCTCCAAACTTGCAAAGAAGAACTCGTCCTTCGCATTGAAAAATTGGAAGCAATATACAAAGAATTTCGGTATATTCAAGAAGCTATATTTAAATTATCTGATGAGGACGATGATCTCACATTAGATAACAACATGGATATGGAATTCGAGGAATCATATGTCGAGGTAAAGGTACAATTACAAAGATTTCTTAACAAATTTGTATCAAATGAAAGTTTCGAACCTAATGTAAATGCAAGTGCAAATTGTAATAATGAAACATTGATTCGTATATTAGAACAACAAGCCGCGTTACTTTCGCGTATTAGTATTGAAAATCCTCAAAATCGAGAATCTGACGTGCAGTTGCCTCGAATCAAATTGCCAGAGTTCGATGGTAAGATTGAACAATGGAAAAACTTTCATGACATGTTTAAATCACTTATTCATGATAATAAAGAATTATCTAATATTAAAAAATGTCAGTACTTATCGACTTCGATAAGTGGCAATGCAGATCAAGTGATTGAGGCAATTCAAGTGTCAGACAAAAATTATGAAATAGCGTGGAAGTTGTTGCAAGAAAGATATGACGATCAAAAGTCGATTAAAAAGAAACACATTCAATGTTTATTTGAAATACCCAAGATTCAAAAGGAATCAGCTGACTCTTTAAGAGAATTGATTGATTATACAAAAAAGCATATTAGAATTTTAGAATCGATGGATCTTCCCGTTGGATCTTGGGACGCGTTATTAGTTCACATGATAGAGTCTAAATTAGATAATGTCACTAGAAGATCTTGGGAGCAGCATTGCGAATCCGAACCTGCTACCGATCAGACTTTTGATAACATCATTGAATTCTTGCAAAAAAGGTGTAAAATGCTTAAAATATTGTTTCCAGGTACCCAAGAAAAGGTTATATCGAAGTCAGATAATTCGATTAATCCAGGGAGAACACAAGGTGTTCGGCCTTCGAACAAATCAAACGAAAATCGAACGACAGTAGCTTTTGCACAAAGAGGAAAATGTTACTTGTGCCAGGGTGACCATTATTTATACTGTTGCGAACAGTTTTTATCTTTGCCAATTGAAAATAGGATTTCTGAGGTAAAAAGGCTAAGGATTTGTATTAATTGTTTCAGAGACAATCATTTTGTGAAAGACTGTAAAGCTGGTCCATGTCGTCATTGCCAGAAAAAAACACAATTCATTGTGTCACATACCAAAAGATCACGAACAGTCAGAGAGTCATGAACTCAAAGACATACGCGGTAAAGAATCAGCTGTGCAGTCTTCACAAGAATGTTTGAAATCAAACTTAACTGTTTGTCATTCACAAGATAAAAATAATAAATCGAAATATAATTTAATGGCAACAGCAATAGTTTATGCGAAACATGTTAATGGCTCTTACCATGCAATTCGAGTACTTTTAGATTCAGCTAGTGAAGCAAATTTTGTATCCTACGCAGCCTGTAACAAATTAGGTATTCTAAAAAGAGAATCAGTCGACAACCCTATTTTAGGTATAAATGGCTCTTCAAGTCATGTTAATCAAGCTTGTAGCATCGTGATAGCGTCACAGCACTCAGACTTCAAAACAAATGTTTATTGTTTTGCGACTCCAAAGGTAACAAACGATCTACCTTCGGTTCAGATCGATGTAACCGACTGGCACATTCCAGAGACGATTAAGCTAGCGGATCCTCATTTTGATAAGAGAAGTCAAATAGATATGATTATTTGTGCTGAATATTTCCTAGATTTACTTGAAACTGGAAAAATTAGGTTAGGTGAAGATTTGCCTATCTTACACAACACATGTTTAGGTTGGATTGTTTCTGGTGCGATTAATCGAAGTGGATCGATCGTCTCTGCAGCGTGTCACGTTGGAACCAACGTACTATTTACTTTATTAGAACACAAAGACGAATTTAAAAGCGAATTAAAAAGATTCTGGGAGATCGAGGATTATAAAGACACTAAAAACGAGTCGCTGTCTATTTTAGAAAAGGAATGCGAAGATTATTACTTTGAAACCACAACTCGAGACGCAAAAGGTCGTTTTGTGGTACGTCTACCACTACGACAGGATAAATCGGTTTTAGGTGAATCTAGAGATATTGCGTTGAAGCATTTACAATACTTAGAAAATCGATTTGAGAAAAATGTAGAGTTGAAAGAAAAGTATTGCGAATTCATGCAAGAATATTTAGATTTGGGACATATGTCACCTGTAGAGTCTAGCAATGTAGATCCAAAGGACACAATGGTTTATCTACCACATCATGGTGTACTGAGAGAAGCAAGTAGCACAACAAAATTGCGTGTAGTCTTTAATGGATCATTAAAAACAAGCTCCGGACTTTCTTTGAATGATATTCAGCTAGTTGGACCTACATTGCAAGAGAATTTAATTGATATTATATTGAGATTTAGATTACACAAAATTGCGATAACTACAGATGTCATTAAAATGTATAGACAAGTATTAGTTCATCCAGAAGATCGGAAGCTTCAACCAATTATATTTAGATTTTCGAAAAAAGAACCTATTCAAGAATTTGAATTAAATACGGTAACGTACGGTCAGGCATGCGCGCCTTATTTAGCGATCAAAAGCCTTCGTCAACTTGCGACGATAGAACGTGAGAAATATCCAGAGGCAGCATCAGTTGTTTTCCGGGACTCTTACGTAGATGACTTCTTGACCGGTGCCAACACTGAAGTAGAAGCAAAGGAGTTGATTCGCCAGCTAATCGGATTAATGGAGTTGGGAGGATTTGAACTACACAAATTTACTTCAAATTCGAAAGACGTATTGGAATCGATTCCAGTTAATCAACGGGAGATTAAGGTTCAATTCGATATTGATACCCACGAAACAATCAAGACATTAGGCCTACACTGGCTGCCAACTACAGACAATTTCCACTTTTCTGCTTGTGAAGTGAAATCCACATCAACAAAACGAACAATATTATCAGTTATTGCTCGGCTTTATGATCCTCTCGGCTTACTAGGCCCAGTAATCATCAATGCAAAAATAATAATGCAGGAAACTTGGAAATTGGATCTAAATTGGGATGACTCTGTTCCTGATCAATTAAAGTCAAGATGGTCGGACTACTTGGCAGATTTAGGTAACATCAAGTTGGTTCGAATTCCAAGAAGAGTCATTTGCGACAACGCCGTTCACGTTAATCTTCACGGATTTTGCGACGCGTCTACAAAAGCATATGGCGCTTGCGTTTATATTCAGAGTTTTGACAACCTTGGACATTCATTGACAGCACTACTATGCTCAAAATCTAAGGTTTCACCAATCAAAAAAATTTCACTACCTCGAATGGAATTGTGTGGAGCATTAACATTGGAAAGATTAATGCAACACGTGGAAAAGGCTCTAGGACTTCAATTTGAGAACACATGTGCCTGGACGGATTCCATGATTACTTTGGCATGGATAGAGGAGACGCAGCAAGATGGAAGCCCTTTGTATCAAATCGAGTTCTGAAGATCCAAAAACTAGTTCCAGTACAAAATTGGCATCACGTGAAGGGAGAAAACAATCCAGCAGATCTGGTATCTCGAGGTACTTCAGTTTGTAATTTGCAAGACAACAAATTGTGGTGGAATGGACCTGATTATTTGGAAGAGGAACTTCCACTCATAATATCAAAGAATGAATTGGAGGACAACACAGATATTCAAACGGAAATTTACAAGGAAGAAAGAAGATCTATCAAGGCACATGCTCTTTCAGAGCCTCCTGAAGATATTCTCTTGAAACTCACAAAGGATAACTCTTCACTAACAAAAATTCAAAGAACTTTGGCTTACTGTCTTAGATTTATCAACAACTGCAAGATGAAAATTGCAGAACGGAACACTTCTGCTTTAACAACTGCAGAGTTACAAAGGTTCTTGGATTTATTAGTGAAAAGTACACAGAGAGTGTATTTCAATGATGATATCCAGAATCTAGAGAGCAGGAAGGAATTGAAGTCAAACAGCACACTTTCAACATTGTCACCATTTTTAGATGAAACCGGCCTTCTCAGAGTGGGCGGCAGATTATCAAGGACAGCTTGGACTTTTTCCAGAAAGCACCCGATTCTTCTTCCAGCGAAAAGTAAATTAACATTATTAATATTTGAACAAGAGCATCTTAGATATTTGCACGTTGGGCCACAAGCTTTGCTGTCAGCAGTTCGTCTACGTTTCTGGCCATTGAATGGAAGGAATTTAGCTCGACAAGTCGTACACAAATGTATACGTTGTTTTCGCAACAAGCCACCTAGAATGAACCAACTCATGGGACAGCTACCACAGGAACGAGTTCAACCAAGTCGTCCATTTTTTGTTACCGGAGTTGACTACGGGGGTCCAATTATCACTTTAGTCAACAAGGGTCGTGGTAGAAAGACAGAAAAATCTTACATCGCACTTTTTATTTGCTTCGCCACTAAGGCAATCCACCTAGAAGCAGTCTCTGCGTTGACATCAGAAGCATTCATAGCAGCGTTACGAAGATTCGCAGCTAGAAGGGGTCCACCTCAAAAGTTGTACAGTGATAATGCAACGAACTTCACAGGTGCTGATCGAGAGCTCAGGGAACTTCAAGAATTTTTACGAAAGGAACATGATTTTCTCAACGATGTCTTGATTCAAGAAGGAATTCAGTGGAATTTCATACCACCAGGATCGCCGCACATGGGTGGATTATGGGAAGCAGGAATAAAGTCTTGCAAACATCATTTAAAACGTGTGATGGGTTCTACGTTACTCAACTTTGAAGAATTTAGCACTTTATTGACACAAATAGAAAGCTGCTTGAACTCAAGACCAATTCGTCAACTTTCATCAGATCCTAATGACCTTGAGGCCTTAACTCCAGGTCACTTCTTAATTGGAGAACCAATCAAAAGTATACCAGATATAAACTTAATCAATGTTAAAACAAATCGTTTAAATAGGTGGCAGTTATGTCAATCAATGGTTCAAAATTTCTGGAATCGATGGTCTCGAGAATATGTCAGATCTATGCAACCTAAATCCAAGTGGCGAAAGATTGAGAAAGGGCTTGAGATCAACGATATGGTAATTATCGAAGATGAAAACATTTCACCAACGAGATGGAAACTTGGAAGAATAACTGAAACTCATCCAGGAAAGGACGGGATAACACGTGTGGTTACTGTCAAGACTCAAAATGGACAATTTAAACGGTCTATCGCGAAATTATGTAAATTACCGACGAACAGCGATTAAAATGAACCGTCGTTAATTTAATGGGCGGGATGTTTGTGCGTACTTTGGTAATTTTAAATTTGCATCCTTTTTTTCGTACTTTACCTGCGATTCAGATTTACCAACTTTTTTTTTTTTTTGACTAGCTTAGTAGAATGTCGGGAGAGGTTAGTCAAATAAATCCTGGTTTTGTAAAAAGCTTATTATTGAGAATAAAATTAGGTATTTTATAGAAATCAAGTTGAATTTATTTAGTATTCTTAATCGCAATCAGCGGGAGATCCCCGAAGACTAATGTTTGAAAACAAAGTTGAATTTATAACACAAAAATATGAATTTTCTACATAAATAATTGAATTTCTCATAAAAGAGAAAATTTTTTTAACAAAATAAGTGAATTTTCAACTTAAAAAGATCAATTTTCTAGCAAAAATGATATAGCTACCTTTTTCGTTGAAAAAATTATCCCTTACAAAAAAAAAACATATTTTCAACAAAATTTGTTCAATTTCCAACAAAAGAAATTAACTTTTAAAAAAAATTATTTTCAATAAAAAAACTAATTTTTCACCAAAAGAAAGAATTGTAGGTAAGTGGAAAAAATTGTCATTCATATTGAATTCACTGGAATTTTCTCGCTATAATAAGGAAACTTCTGTAAATCATGTACAACTTTCTCAAATAATATAAGATTTTCACGCACAATGTTATAGTATTATTAAAAAGTAGGCCATGCAGAAATTTTAAATATTAATAATTAAATAATTTAAAGTTTTAAGGTTAGAAAATTGCAAATAAAAAATTAACCAATGTTTTTATTTACTTTCTAGAAATTTATAAGCCCGCTTATTAATAAAATGTTACAATAACAAATTTCGATAAAACGGGGACCAGATGTTTTTTTGTAGAGCCCTGACAAACTCGTCCTTCAACTTTATAGCCGAGATTTTTTTCTCGATATTTTAAGTGTTAGGTTAGCCGTGAGGTTTACTTGTTAGCGACAGACCTTCCACTCAAGACACTTTTTTGTGGGACTGCGTTATTTGAAAAATCGATTTTTATAGTGAAAATTTTCTCATTCACACAATTCAAAGGTGATGCAAGGATAGAAAAGATTCGATAAATCGAGACGCATCGATTAAATTATAATATTAATACATTTTATTGAAGAGTATGGAGCTATTCAAAAAGTTAGGGCAGTAAAAAAATGTGTTAGACAATTTTTTGTCAAGACTCAAAGAGACATTTTTTGATAAAAAGATAATCATGAGAGCTATACCATTTGCAAAATTCAAAAAATAAAGCAATTTTAAGCCGAACAACACACGATATGAAAAAATGTCAAGAGATAAAAACGCTGCTTTTTGAAAGTCCTACAAGATTGTCATAACAGCTTTTTGAATTTTATTGCAGGATCGAAAATTCACATTTTTTGACCAACGGTTCTGATTAAACTATGCAAGATACGAAAAAATATGAAAAGATAAAAATTATGCACCTGAGAAAGATCTAAAAATTTGTTATAAATCAATTTTTGATAGGAAAGGTAGTTTTTTTATTTGAAAAAAACGATATTATGAATAAACAGTAAAAATTTTTGGGAAAACGACACAAGGTTCAAAATAAAATTAATAGCCAAGAGTTGTTCATTCAAAAAAGATCTAAAAATTTGTTATAATTCATTTTTTGATATCATGCGGCTTCTTTGTTTTAATCGTAAAAATAACATTAATTATAACAAATTAAATTAATGAACAAAAGAGACAGGGTACGATAAAATGTTGATTGACAAAAAATTTTTTGTAAGATGCGAACTTTTTTAAATTATAAAAACAAGACAATGAAACTACTTCTGTTTTAATATCAATGCATATTTCCAATTGTAACAATAAATGATTAAATAATTGTACTTATACCAAAACAAGGTTTCTATAATCCCTAGGAAAGAATGTGTAGTTCACAAAACACAATAGTAAAGACATTCTTCCTATGTTTATTCTATGTGTTTGTAATTTTTATCATAGAAAATAGGAAAAACTGCCATGGTCGGAAGAGCAACATAAGAATAAATTCGCATTTACTGTTTTATATATATTATAGTTGCACCTATTATAAATTTTATACATTAAACATACAATTAAATATTGATATTTTATTCTCAGCTGGAGGAGAAAAAATCGTGTTAAAAGAAATCAGCGCTGGTGGGAATCGAACACCGGTCTCCGGAGCAGCAGAACTGACATCTTTTCCTGTGATAAAACGAATTATGCGATTCCGAAATTTTATCATCCTCATGAACCTCGGCGCATATGACATCATTTGGTACTTAATTTCCTATTTTAAATGGGAATTTTCGCAAAGCACTACATTCAAATGTTGTTCCTCTCATTGCACCTTCCCATTGAAAATGGTAAATTTTTTTACCTGTTTTGCAACTTGTGTTATTTAAACTGCTATAAGTTATTGCAACTACGGGTTTAATATTCAATTTGTGAATATCGCTTTTTCCTAACTTCAATCTGCTATCGCAAATATTAATCTTTCCAACTCTAAATGGCAATTATTAGGTTTGTAGTATATTTATAATTGATATGGAAAAAGTATTTCTTCGTATCGCTGTGACAATAATTTTATTTTCTCCGCTATATCCTAGATTGCCATCGAACTCTTGTAAAAATAAATATTATAATGCCAAATTTTACAACCAGTAGTTTCTCCGTGTACATTTGATATAATAGAGTTGAACTTAATGTAGAAAAGTTCGCACTTTGGGCAAAATCGAGCGCGAAGGGCGATTTCCAAGATTTTTTAATTCCTTTAGAATTTTTGGTTTGAAAGTTATTGGATTAAAATAATACTGTCAGAATTAATCAATTTCATGAAATACTAAAGGTTGTTGGCATTTGACAAATATCTTCGTAAATTTACGTATAAAATTGTCTTCTGTAATTCTAAAGAAATATTGAATAATTTAGTAAATGTGTCATTCTATTTTATTCTGTACTTTCATAAGTTGTTTATACTTAAATATTGTATAATAGTTCTGCCATCCTGATGAAAAAAGTTATTGCCAACATTTTGCTGCAAGAATTTTTTTTTAATTTCCATAAGGAAACGAAAGTTTATTGTCATGATTTCAGTTCGTGAGTAATAATTTACCACTGGAAGAACGACCTTTAACTTTAAATTAGAACGTACTGGAAAAAGCAGTCGAAAAAGTTATATCTTCAGAAAATAATGTTCCGCCAATTGAAGGTGATTCTCAATTAAGTAGCTCTGCAGAAACTTCAGAAATACGAACAGAAGACGAAACAATGATTATTGCTGGTGATAATCTTGAAGAAAAAGGAGTATCTTCTTCAACAAAAGTACCAAAAAATATTAAGAATACACCATCTCAAGATTCAGCTGAAAATAATTTGAAGGATTTGAAGAATCAATTGCAAGGAGTAGCTTGCAGGATATCCATAAGCCTAATGACATTGTCATTGTCGCTGTCGCTGTCGTTTTCATCGTTATTGTCTTTGTCGTCGTCTGTGAAAACGCAATCTTTTGACGGCATTATCAAAATGGATTCCCCTTTGTCTCACTGATGATGAGGCCTATAAAGAAAGGTCATAAATACTTTTGAAATGATAAAATATTCCTTTGGAACGTGATTACTCGTTCAAAAAAGAAGCGAGAAACTTTTTAAAAATCCTGTGGAAGGAATAGGAAATTCCGCGTCGTATGAAATCTAAAAATTAATTTTTGACCTTTTGAAGAGAATATAGGACGTGAGAATTAAAAAACAAATTTCTTGAATTTTGCACCACGACTTCACCTTTTGGCATGACCTTGGAAAGTTGTAGCACAGATATGAAATCTATACCACGCAGTCTTTAAAGTCTTATCTTTATTTCAAGCGAATAAAATTCAAAAGCATTGTATGAGTTTCAGATTCTTTTTCGACATATTTTGAAATCTTCAAAACTTGAAATTACTTTTTTTAAATAAATCCTAAATCATTTAAAAATTTCTTATTAATCTTATTGTAAGTGCTGGTAATTTGCTGATTACAGGTAACGACAATTTTTCATCGTTACCTACAGTCTATACATTTCGAAAGCTAAGATATTCTAAGTTCTTGTCCATAATTTCATTTTTCTCATCTTTCAATGTGTGCAAAAGCTTGAAAAATTTACAAATAGTGTGATAAAATAATGTTGATAAAATATTTATTTTCCAGTATTACAAAACCATTTACAATTAAAATTCTCTCTTTTATTCATAGTGTTTAGAAACTTTTAGAAATAATTTTTATAATGAAATGAAATTACTTATTTGGAAATTTTTATTTGCAAAATTCATGGTTTAGAAAATTTTTAGTCTTTATATCAATAGATAAAGAAGCCGAAAATAGACGCTAAAAGTCGTATTCACGCCGTCATATTACTAATCAGGTTTTGGACAATAAAGTATGCTAGATCTCGTGACTACAACTTTTTAAGAAAACTATAGTAGCACCATCAATCGCGTGCTATGCGAGCATGTAGTTTTTCAATTTGAGGCGAAAAATGGTGTTTTATACAAAACAAAATTTCGAATAACTATTTATTTTTTAGGTTTATTTATTAATTTGTTTTTAAGGTTATATAAATATAATTTTTCTAAGATTCTTGAGAAAATTCAAAAAGATTTTTCAAAATTTCAGATATGTCAAATCAAAATTTCAGCAAAAAAGTTAATCTTCAACTAAAAAGTTGGATTTTCAAACAAAATAGATGAATTCTCAAAGGAAAATGAAATAGTTGATATTTCAACAAAGAGAAATTTTTATTTTGAATCAAAAACAGTTGAATTCATCCAAAAAATACAAATTTGGAAGAAAATAGTTGAATCCCCAAATAAAAAAGATTAATTTTCAACGATTTGTATTTTTAAACAAAAAAGGTTGAATATTTTCCGACAAGAGACACATTTTTTTACAAAACAGATTAAATTTTTAACCCGGAAGTTTGAATTTTCAATAAAAAAGTTATCTTTCAACGAATTGTACTTTGAAACGAAAAAGATCAAATATTTTCCAAAAGAGACATATTTTCAACAAAAAAGATTACATTTTTCACCCACAAATAGGAATTTTCAATATAAAAGTTATCTTCCAACGATTTGAATTTTTATCTAAAAGAGATAAAATATTTCCCAAAAGAGACATATTTTCTACAAAAAGTTTCATTTTTTGACACCACAATATGAATTTTCAATATAAAAGTTAACTTTTAACGAGTTGTATTTTTAATCAAAAAAGGTTAAATATTTTTTAAAAGAGACACATTTTCTACAAAACAGGTTTACATTTTTAACCGGGAAATATGAATTTTCATTTAAAAAGTTATCTTTGAACGAGTTGTCTTTTCAAACAAAAAAGATCAAATATTTTCCAAAAGAGACATATTTTCTACATAAAAGTTTAAATTTTCAACCCGAAAAGATGAATTTTCAATAAAAAAGATTACCTTTCAACAAATTGTATTTTTAACCATAAAGCATCAAATATTTTCCAAAATAGACATATTTTCTACAAAAAGTTTCATTTTTCAACCCGAAAATATAAATTTTCAATATAAAAGTTAACTTTCAAGGAGTTGTATTTTTAACCAAAAAAGGTTAAATATTTTTCAAAAGAGTCAAACACATTTTAAACATTTTCTATGAAAATTTTTTTTACCAAAAAAGACAACACTTCATCTGAAATGAGGAATCTTCGACCAAAATTGTATTTTTATCCAAGTTGTTGAATTTGCATTCAAAAAGATGAATTCTCAAAGAAAAGTGTAAAAGTTGGTATGCTAATATCAATATCAATTTTAAGAAGCTTTTTGAGAATTTTTAAAGATTTCAAGAGAATAAAATTATAAAAATATAATTATATTTAAAAGACATGATCAAGTTTTTAAAAAATTTGAAAAATAAATTAAAATTTGAAACGATTTTATAAAATTGAAGAAATGCAGATTTTTGGTAGATTTTGAATACAAAATTTAAAACCTTTTACAAAATTTTGAAAGATTTCAAGAGAATAAATTTTTTCAAGATTCCTAGGAAAGTTTCAAATGTTATTTTGAAACATTTTTCAACAATTTCAGGAAAGATTCGAATCATTTTAGAAAATATACAGAAGTTTTGCAGGAGTTTCTGAAATAATTAAAAATTGGAAAAGATTTCAAAAAATTGACAACAAAATGCAGATTTTTAAAGAATTCCGAACAAAAAGTGCAGTAGTTTTCAAAGGATTTTGGAAGATTTCATCATAATAATACAAATATTTTTTTAATGTTCTTGATAAAATTTAAAGTGATTTTTGTATTTTGAAAAATTAATTTAAACAAAATATTCTAAAATATTTGAAAACAATTGAAAAGCTTCCCAAAATTGTCCAAAAAGAATCTGGAAGATTTTAAGGCAATTTGAGGAATAATTCGAGTCAGTTCAAAAGATATTTTGGAATTTTAGAAGTTTTGAAGTGATTGAAAATATTTGAAAACTTTGAAAGATTTCCGAAATTTCATAAAATTATTTTGATTTTTTTCAAACTTTCCCCAAGTTCTAAATATCTTTTAAGCTGAACTAAAGCTTTTTTTAAATCATGTGGTATATGTATCATGGTATATGTAAAGTCCTGTAAAATCGTGACGGTCCCAGCAATCGTGTAACTTGGTTATAATTGAACTATTTTGATAAAAAAATATGTTAAAAGTAACATTTAATGATAAAATTCACTCATTTTAGCATTTTATAACAGCATATAGAAATTACATTCATTCAAATTAAATAAAAAGCAAGAAAATTGGCATCACGATTACTGAGACGTTTAATTCAAGCCTGAAAAATAAATTGTTATTCGAAATTTGTATTTTGTATCAAAAATGATTATCCAATTAAATTGAAAAACTACATGCGCGTGTAGCGCGCGATTGAAGATACTATTTCGATTTCAGCGAGAATATTTTCAATATTTGAAATTTTGAAAAAACGAATAATGTTGTTATTCAAATGAAAAATACATTTTAATAATTGTACTAATGTACTTATTTATATTTCAATATTTTTAATGAGTGCAGTTTCGAAATGTACTTATCTCCGATTGATTCGAAACTGCATACTGCTGGTTACGAAAATAATAGTCAAAATACCCGCAAATTTGATTTTCGAGGTCGACAACCCAAAAAAAGGCTTAATTTTGCAATTTTTAACCTTTATTTCGATAAATATTAGTTTGAGAGGAAAAAGTTTCAAATAAAAAGCTGTAGCTTCCGAAAATATACGTCTTCTACCACTGATATATATAATACACTGGATGCAGGATTCAATGGAACGATCTGTGCCAACTTGAAGGCTTCGGAGCCGCCATGTTTGAGGGATGTTTTGGTTCGGGGTCATTCGGGACAGATCGGGATATGCGGGAGATTCAAATGTAATAGGGAAGAGAACTCAAAAATATTAATAAAAATCATGTAAAATTCAGTTTATTGTCAATGAGTAAATCGACTAAAACTGGAAACTAAGTAAAACTTAATAGAAAGTAATTACATAAATAAAAATAATCGAACAGTACAAAAAAAGGAAAGTCGATGGGATTTTAAATTGGTGGAATATACATTTGGTAAACACGTGGTTTAGAATATTTATCAATTGAATTATTATGAATTCTGATAAAACCTGGAATTGAGCTGAAACTGCTAGTTTTTAATTAAAAATTTTAATCTTTTTTGCTGAAAAAGCAAAAAAATTAACAATAAAGTATAACTTTCAAAAATTCAAAAATTTTTATAACTTTTTATTGATAATATGCGTTTTACTTTGTCGCAAAAATCTACAAGGTATTACAGAAAACTACAGGATTCTACATTTTTTAATTTGGGTGTTTGACGTCATAAAAATCTTTTAATTGTACGTAGAATTATTGTAGAATGTTACAAATCTTTACAAAAAAATACAAGATTTCACCAAAGTTGAAATATTGGGAAACTGTACTTGAAAATTGTGTCGTATATACTAGTAGTTAATGGTAGAAATGTACAAATTTCAAAAAAAAACAAAAAAAAACTATACACTTTTAGAATCCACATCAACGTTTCGACTTGTACTTTACTGCCAATTTCTGTAGGATAAGCAATATATAATTTTCTACAAGAAACTAAAAATAAAGAAAATAAAAATAATTTTTCACTTTTACCAAGAACTTTTGCTATTATAATAAATCACAATGAACTGTAGTGCGATTATTGAAAATTGAACAATTATTGATTTTGCAGGACGATTCTGAACAGCTTTTAACGTTAAACATATAAATTTTTTAATTTGAAAGCCTCAGTAGTTAAAGAAATGTAAACTTTTGATTGAAACTTCATAAACTGTTCTTAATTCTAAAATAATTTCAAATTAATAAATTTATAATCAAACGCTCTTATTCAATTCCAAATCCTATTCAAATATTGGTTCCATCTAAAATATTCCATTTTTAACCATTTAATTTGTATTTTTTTAATAAATGAATACTTTTTTGGGATATTCAGCAATATTTTACTTTCCATACAATTTTAATTGTCCTATTTAACAAATTTTTAATATGTAAGTGAAATTATTGAATTTTGATGCATGAATAAGAATTAAGCAATTATCAATTTAGAGAAAATTTGAGTTAGTTTGAGAGATATTTACAAGTTTTGAGAAGATCAAAACTTAATTTAAAACTGGACAAAATTTCGAGAAATGAAATACTAAATTCAGATTTTTGAAGATTTCGAAATAAAATTTTGAAGCTTTTTATGGATCTTTAAAGGTTTTAAGAAAACAAAATAATTTTTAAGTTTGCTGAGAAGATTTATAATTATTTTTTATTTTGGAAAATTAATATTAAGAGGAAAATTAAAAAAGATTGTAAACAGAATGCAGATGTTTGAAAATTTCGAACACAAAATTTATAAGCTTTTTAAGCATTTTGAAAGGTTTTAAATGAATAAAAAATTCTTATTTTTTTATTTCATTTTAAAATAGTATTTAATAAAATTTTGAAAAAAGAATCTGGATGATTTTAAGGTAATTTTTTTACTTTTGCAGGATTTTCAAAAAATTGTAGGAAAAATTCGAGTTGCTTAAAATGATATAATTAAAATTTTTTTTGATTAATTCTTCAATTCATAGCACTGAAAATGATATCGTGGATTTCTGTTTTTTAATCTTTTAACTGTACAATGTATAAAAGTTCAAATTTTGCAGTTTAACGACTTTTAATTAAAAAAGGTTCAATTGAAAAGTGTTAAAAACTTCCATTTTATACGCGTAAATTATTAAGCGTTAGAAATGTACTTATTTTGTGAAAATTCGTCTTTTTCGGTTGAAGATTCCTCTGTTTTCGTAGAAAATTCAACTATTTGGTTTACAGATAACTTTTTTATCAGAAATCCATATTTACTGGTTCAAAATTCAACTGATTTGTAAAACTTGATCTTTTTGGCTTGAAAAGTCAACAATTTGGTTAAAAAATGACCTATTTTGTTGAAAAATCGTATTTTTTTAATGAATTCTACTTTTTTTTATATTAAATTTTTTTGTAGTCAGAAAAATGCAACCATTTTGTTAATAATTGAACTACTTTCTTAAACATATACTTTTTTGTTAAAGATTCATAATTTTGGTGAAACATTCGTCTTTTTGTTAAAAAAATCCTTCTCTTTGATTAGTTTTTTGACACATTATTGTTACTATTTTACTATTTTTTAAGCGTGAGCAGTTCCGAGCCCTGTATATATTTATACCTTATACTTTTTTCTATGTAATTTTTATTGAACATTAATTCAAAGTCCGTATTCATGAATTGCATAATATTATTGGCATAATATTAATATTTACTAATTATTTAACTTACGCACATGCCACAAGAGTGTCATTCCTTTTGCTCATTTAAATTATTATCATTTGTATTATAATTTACATTCATTTTGTAATTATAATATCCATTAGTCATATTTAAAATTTCAACCCACTTTTTTCATCCGCAGAAAAATTATTTTGTACAAATTGGCAGCTTTTAAAGGTTCCAATAAGTGTTTCACAATTCTAACGTATACAGATTTTTAGGATATTACAATTATTATATTGTTCACTTGTAAAAACTTCAAAGTTTTATTATACTTTTCAAAAGAAAACATAAATAAATATTCTAAACCACGTTTGAGTCGATTCACTCATTGACAATAAACTAAATTTTACATAATTTTTATTAATATTTTTGAGTTCTCTTCCATACTAGATTTGAATCTCCCGCAAATCCCGATCTGTCCCGACTGGTCCCGAACCAAAACATCCCTCAAACATGGCGGCTCCGAAGCCTTCAAGTAGGCACACGCGTTTTCTATTGAATCCTGCATCCAGTGTATTATATATATCAGTGTCTTCTACCAAATTTATCGTCTAAATCCATTATTTTTCAAGAAAAATATGATAGTGTTTCAACAAGTACATTTTTCCAAAACTCCATTAGTTGTGGTATTACACCCCTGTGACTTGTCACAGAAATAATGTAGGTGAAAACAGACTCTTCTTAGAAATTGACTAACTCTGCGAAAAATAAATTTAGTACCAATTTTCGATTCACGGTTTCCTAAATTAAAGTCTACAATGAGCTCTTTCAAATAAAACCAAAAACATACACGGAAAAAATTTATCCGTGAAGATGTCACGAACTTGTAGCTAGGTCTCGGATACGAGATAAAAAAATGAAACATTAAATCCTTATTCCTATGAGAAATATATGGATAAATTTCGAAGTTTCTTACGAACAGTTCGAATTTCCTACGAACAGTTCCTGAAAATTTCAGACTGAAATAAAAAGAGGAAAAATTTTATTTGTGCGATTTAATTTTATATTAATTTATAAATTCGCAACTCAGAAGATTCGAACCCTCAAGACTGCTGACTCACCAGTTTCTAAACACATAAACCAGGAGTGCGTAAACACGCGCAGCCATCGAGGCCAAACAAAATAGGTATTATAAAACTTCTAGCCACTCATCCGACGAGCTCGAGGCACACATACGAGCGCACACACGCACCGCGCGTGTGTGCGTGGGCCACGTACAGGGAGACTTAGTTTCGAGTTCCTAGATTTGTCAGGCAAGCTCGTGAGTGCTCTGAGAATCTTTTCCCAATCACTCGTAATATTTTTGTAATTATTCACGTAAAAAAAAAGTGATGAACCGTTTTAGAATTTTCACATCGAGTTCGTCAATCTTTCTCAAAGTTCGTAGGTTATTTACGAAAATACATAAATATCCCATGAATTTTTCTCATATCCGAGACCTAGCTACTAGTTCGTGACTTTTTTACGGATAAATTTTTTCCGTGTACTAAAATATTCATATTTATAATATCATAACATCTTGAAAGAATGAAAGATGAACGACTGACCAAACAAGTGTATAAAGGTAAAGTAAATGGCAGAATGCCCAGAGGTAGACCACCGAAAGAATGGTTAGAATCTGTAAATGAGACATTAAGACGAAGAGACATAAGAAGCCATAGAAACACAAGAGCTTGCATGAAAAAATGCATAGACGTGAAGGAAGCTAGAGTAGTATGCCATAAGGGTGGCGACAAATAGTTTATAAACAGAGTGATAGTAGAATGAATGACGCCTGAAACAAAGACCTTGGAAACTAATGGGCCCAAGTGGGAAACCATACATAACAATTTTGTGAGGCTCTTCACTTGGGGTGATCGCTAGAGAGATTGATCAGCAACCTGGGTCGGAGCAGTGTTGCGGAATAAACGTGCCATTTAAATAAATAGCACGAGAATTCCAGACCAATCTAAAATATCTATACCTAACACCTATATACCTATCTGCCTCATACCTATATACCTACTTACTTTATACCTATATACCTACTACTATTTTCCAACCGAGCAAGTCACGCCTACCCCGAAAGGGAAATGGTTTAATGCAGCCCCCTGCAACGACTGTATGTTAGCGTTAGTTCACTAGTACGGTCAAGTGAAGCGCGGAGCGCAGATGGCGCTGGGAGTCTTTCCAGCCTGTTTTTACATGGCAAGCATAGGCAAAATTAGTTAGAAATTAATTTAATTGGTATTATTCGTAATGACAATCGGTTTTATTCATCACATTATTGAAGTTTCATATCTTTTTAAATATTCGAATAATTGTAAGTAAAAATAACATTACAAGGCTTCCTCTATGAGGAAGCAAAAAATCATCAAAATCTTTTTTTTTTACTTGCGGGAAATATGAAAGGTTTCAACCGTAATATGGAGGAAATGAATTTAAATTTTTGTCAACTCAAGAAATAAAATTAAACTTATAATCATACTAATTTTTATTATTACATTCCAAATTAGTCTATAAAAATAAAATAAAATATTTTTGCGAAAAATTAGTTTGAAAAAAAGCATGGAGAGACAAACAATATATTTTTTTATTACATATAGTTACATAAAAATAGTGCAAAACTGATAAAATATTTTTATAATATAATATATATATATATATATATAATATTGTGAAATTATATCTCGTAAACAAAATTACTGTTATGAAATATAAAATTTAATTAAAAATTGAAATTAAATAACAGATATTCTAAATTTATATTGGGGTAAGGAATTGGTTTATTGGGAAAGAAAATTAAAATAAGAACGTCATATGCTGGTATAAATGAGCAATTTATTAATGATAGTAACCCTAAAACAATAACAAATAATTAATTTGAATAAACTTCGTAAACTAACATAAAAGTATTTACACTGTTTAAAACTTTAACCCATTTAAACCTCAGCAACTCGGCTAAGTTTAAAAAAAATAAAATTTCGATTAATTAATTCAAATACTGGTTAAATTTAAAATAGAGATATCGTTTCAGTTTAGGATAAGATGTTCGATAATTTGTATTAAAATATACAGTTTTTATTAAAATACATCGTTCTTATTTAATTTTTTATATTTCTACTAAAAGGTTTTTTTGAGATAAAGATATTGTTTCAGTTTGAGATAAAGTGTTCGATATTTTTTATTGAAATACATATAGTTCTTAGTTAATTTATATATTTATAAATACATAGTTCTTGTTCAGTTTTTTATATTTCTACGAAAGAATTTTTTTAAATGAAGATATCTTAAAATTTTGTATTTCTCTTTTCAAAATGTTAAAAAATCTACACATTGTTTAAAATTTGTTGAAATCTTCTCAAGGTTTAAATTACTTTTTAATCATTTCAAACATTTTAAATATCTCTCAAACTTACTTAAATTTTGTCTGAATTAATAATTGTTCAATGGTTATTTATTCATCAACATTGGTTTATAAATATTCTCTTAAAAATAATTTTTTGAAATGAAAAATCATTTCAAATTTTCCCAGGAATCTCAATAAATTTTTTTATTATCTTGAAACCTTTCAAAATCCTTAAAAAGCTTGAAAATTTTATTTCAAAAACTTCAAAAATCTACATTTTGTTAAATTTTTTTTTGAAATATTCTCAAGTTTAAAAATGAGTTTGAATCTTTTTAAAACTTCTAAATATCTCTGATCTTCCTCGAATTAAAAAAAATTATTCGTTCAACTTTTATTTAAATAAAAATTGAACAGTTTCACTCACAAACTAAAAATTGTTCAAATAGAGTAATAAAATAAGTAAAATTGTAAAGTTCAAAGTTTAAATTTTGCTTTCTGAAATTTTAACCATTCAAGGCTTTCTTTTTCAATGAATTCAGATTAAAATTATTTAGTTTGAAATATTTGATTTATAATTGTGGATTTTAAATAGATACTAAAATATTGCTAAATATTCTAAAATTATATATTTTTATTTGTCTCAGTTAAAAATTGTATATTTTAGATGTTTCAGACTGAAATTATGAATCTATTAATTTAAAATTAATTTAAAGTTGAAAATAGATTATAAAGTTTCAATTGGACGTTTACATTTGTTTAACTACTACAGTAACTTAGGCTTTTGAATCTAAACAGATATAGTTTCATTTTAAGATAAAATGTTCTATATTTTTTATTACAATACATACTTCTTCTTTAATTCTTTATATTTCTACAAAATAATTGTTTAAATATAGATATTGTTTCAGTTTAGGATAAAATGCATAAATGATACCTTCTTCATGTATTTGTTTGAATAAAACTATTATTTTAATTATTCAATCCTTTGGTAATTTGAATCTACACTTTATTTTTACACTTTATAAAGAAAAAAATGTATATAATAAACCGGTGTACCGGCACTGTCGTGCGGTACCACTTATATTTTACATCTCACAGACAGTTCAATCAAAAATAAGGAAACATTAATTTCCAATTATTACATAAACAACAATAATATTATTACCTTGAAATTAAACAACAATCATTCATTGTAAATATAAATATTTTATATTTATACTTGCCACTTCCAGAACAGTGACTCCATCCTCTGCAGAAGTTTTTCGCTCCCACAAAATACCTTCTTAAAAAAAATTTCTCTCGCACACGCTGTGTCCGGTTTATACCACGAAATTTCCCCTTGGGATGGCTTTTTGCCAGGCTTTTAGATTTTCTTTACCTTTTGGCACGTAAAAGAAATGGAATTTTTCGGAGCAGCTGTCATAACCTGACTTACATCCAGGGGCAATACACAGCGTTCCACCCATTTTAGTGCCAACTTTTGTATTAATAATATTTTTTAATTTTTACACTTAGATTTGTAACACACAAAACCGATTTTCATTACGAAAAGTTAGATAAAATTGATTTTTCAATAGTCTTTCCTATTTTTGCCATGTAAACATAGGCTGGAAAGACTCCCAGCGCCATCTGCGCTCCGCGCTTCACTTGACCGTACTAGTGAACTAACGTCGTTGCAGGGGGCTGGTTTAATGGTATAATAATAAATAAGAGACAATAGACTGCGGTCACAATAAGACCGACCGCTTTTCGCCTTGGGCATGCTTCCACATTCTTTTTGATAATTCGAAATCCAGTCTTTATTATGATCTTGGTCTCATTTTAAAGAAGAAATTTCAGATTTTTCTTTAGCGAAGTTTCAACTGTTTCGATTAACTTCCCTGAAGCATGCAGAAGGTGAAAGTTGAGAATCAAAAATTGTTCAAAAACGGAAAGCCTGTTTCTACATTCTCATTCTAATGAGAAGGTATTGGTTTTATGTAAAATTGGACATAGTCGGTTTTCATCAAATCTTCACGTTTTGAGACCTCCTGAGTCAGAAAAAACGATTTTTACCAAGGTGTCTGCCTGTAGTCTGTCTGTCTGCCCGTCTGTCTGTCTGTAGCCACGATAACTTTCGAAAAAATGATCAGATTTGATTAAGCTTTTGCACACTTTTTTATGGCCTACAAAGAAAGAACGAGTTCGTTAACCAGCTATTTCGGAAGAAAATTCAAAAAGTGAGCACATTTTGAAAATTTTTGAGACCATTTTTTTTGAAGTTTTGAAAATTCTATGTACGTTTATTAGTAGTACGCAAAATGACGAACAAAATATCCTCATATCTTTTCGTGATAAAAAAAAAATTACTGGAGTTATACCATTTTCAAGATTCCAAAAAACAAACGAAAATGAACATTTTAAGCCGAAAAATGCACAATATGGAAAAAAGTCATAGGAAAACGTTGCTTTTTTTACACCCTATAATATTTTCATAACAACTTTTTGAATTTTTTGAAAAATAAAAAATCCAAATTTTGATCGCACAAAAAAATAATGAAAAATCAAAAATTCCATTTTGCTGTGAAACTATGCAAGATACGAGAAAAGATCATTTCACCAAAATTATGAAGCTTAAAAAGATCTACAAATTCGTTATCATTCACTTTTTGATATGACGCGTAGTTTTTGTTTTATTCGTAAAAAACAGCATTAAAAATAGAAAAATCAAATTTTTAGACGAATAACACGAGCTACGAAAAAAATGACAGAAACAAAATTTGTTCATCCAAGGAAGAGGTACAAATTTGTCGCAAATCATGTTTCGATAGAATGCGTAGTTTTTGTTTTATTCGTGAAAATAACATTGACAGTAAAAAAATCAAATTTTTGAAAAAACAATGCAAGGTACGAAAACAGATAAATGAACAAAAATTGTGCATTCAAAAAAGATTGAAAAACCTGTAATCAATTTTTGTTGTAAGAATATATTCAAAATGAAAAAAATTAACTTTTTTGAAAAATGGCACAAGCTAAAATAAAATGTTAACTAATAAAATGTGTCGCCTAAATTATATCATTACTTAGGTCCGTCCACTCACCGCCGCCACCAAGGAAAAATGAAAAATGGAATACGCCATATTTTTTTGCTTTTTTTTTGCAAATTTTATGCACAAAAAAAATTTTTTTTGCTCTTCAAACTTCCGAAATAAGGGTGACTAAAAATTATTATAATGAAATAAACGATTAGTGTAGATTTTTTTGCTTTTTTTTGCTCTAAGAAAACATATAATACGTGTTCCAAAAAACTACCCCTAAGTGACGTAAAACTACCCCTTCCACGTAAATTTATGTAGCACAACTCACATATACTTATAAAACGCATCAAAAACAATAATATTCATAAAACACAGCTGGCGGGAATTTTTTGCACTTTTTTGGCTCTCCGATGACATATAATACGTGTCCCAAAAAGCTACCCCTAAGTCATACATACCCACCCTCGTGACCAAAAATGTTCTGAAAGTGTAAAGACAACCTTGAACAACGTAAAGATTATTCAGAACTCTAAATTATTTATTATTCCAAACTTTAAAATTCACCCCTTTTATAATTTCAACTAAAAACTACCCCTCTACGTAAATTTATGTAGCGCAACTCACATATACTTATAAAACGCATCAAAAACAATAATATTCATAAAACACAGTTAGCGGAAATTTTTTGCTCTTTTTTGTCTCTCCGATGACATATAATACGTGTCCCAAAAAACTACCCCTAAGTTATACATACTCACCCCTCGTGAGCAAAAATGTTCTGAAAGTGTAAAGACAACCTTGAACAACGTAAAGATGATTCAGAACTCTGAATGAATTATTTAAGACTTAAAAATTTACCCCTTTTAAAATCTCCAACCAAAAACTACCCTTCCACGTAAATTTATGTAGCGGAACTCACATATACTTATAAAACGCATCAAAAAGAATAATTTTCATAAAACCCTGTTAGGGGAGACTTCTTTTTTTTTTGCCCTGCGATCGGCAATATAAAATGTCATAAAAAAACTACCCCTGAGTGAAACGTATCAACATCTCGTAACTGAAAATTTCCTGAAAATATGAAAACATGTTCAAACAATATAAAGATGGTTTAGACCTTTGAGTTGACTAATTCCTTGTTGGAAATTAATGTGTTCGGTAACTTACCCCGTAAGTATTAATTAACGTTTGCGTCGAATTTAATTAAGTTAAAAAAAAACTGTACAATCTACTGAAGTTTCAGTGCCCTAGACACTACTTTTCTTCACCAGTGTGTACATCATTACAGGTAAGAATTTTTTATATACTATATTTAGCTGCAAATATTTATTCAAATGTTGAAACTATCGTTAATTATTATATTGAAGTTGAAGCAGAATTCAAACTTCGAGAGTTTCAGATTATTGAAGTACTTGAATAATAGATTCCCGATATTTTTCTCCACGAAATAAAGACATCACGATTAATAAAATTTGTACTTGATTTTGCAATATCTGAATAAGCAATCCCAAAATTTCTGATCGTGGACAAAATCGAGTGCAAAGCACGAGATACGTGATGAGAATGTGTTCGTTAAAGCCGAATGAGCTTTAACAAAAGAGAATTCACAATCACCAAGTTACAGTCGTCGATGCTTTGACCTTTAATTTTGAAAGGTCTGTGCACATATGTGGGGGAAGTACAAAGACCGAGCGCGCAGCGCGAGAAAAATACATCATCGAGCGCGAAGCGCGACAACCAAAAGTCGCACGCCCGAGGCGCGCTCAATCTTGCGAGCCACGCGCGCAGTGCGCGATGACAATGTGCCCGCGCCGCGGGAAGATTTTTTAGAGAAGGTTTATTAGGAGTCATTCACAAAATACATGTTACATATTGCAGGGATTTTGAACCCGGCCCACCCCCCTCCCTCTGCGTGATACGTTTACAATTATTCCTAACATAGAGAATGATGCTTTGCCAGTCCTGCCCCCCCCCCCCTAACGTATCACGTATTTTGTGAGTGATCACTTATGAAGCTCGTGTATCTTGTACACGGGGACAATCGAACATACAGTTATTTTTTAAGCGCTTCAAAAAAATTGCAATTTCCTACTCTAAACCGATAACCTCAAAAAAGGTCTCATGTTTGAATTTTAATGTTAAAATGTAATCCAATCTTTAGTAGCATCTGTACATAAATACCGCTTATCAGGGCCATCATGGTATTATCAAACTGTATGCACCTTGGCCTGAACTTCCGAAAACATGACCTCAAAATTTTGACTCAAGACTGCTTTCCGGACTTTGTTTTTCTGTCCTAAAAAGCAACTGTAAAATGATTTTTTGATCAAATTATCACTACTTAATTCTATGGTTAATTTTAGCATCCATTATTGTTAGAATATAACGATATGAGAAAAAAAAGTTATTTAAAAATCAATATTAAATGATTCCACATATTTTGCGTGCACATCTATCCATCTATATCACACAGCTATAAATATTAACGGTCTTGCTTAGAATTAAGGCTTTGACTAGTATTACGGAAATTTTTTGTGAAACTGATTGGTCAAGTATAGCGCTAGGGCTAGTATCACGGAATGTTCCATAGCGCTAGCCCTAAATGAGCTGGAAAACGGGTTAGTCTTACGGAAAATTCCGTAACAGTTGTCAGTTCGTAGAACTAATACAAATATTACATTTTTGAACATTATTATGATAACTCAAACCTTGTAAACCTTTATATTACATCATAAACTAGCTGTGAATTCGATGTCGAGTGTTTCCACTTTCTTTGTATTTATAATTATATGGTGCTCATTTCACGAGCACTTTGCTTGCTGTTAGCAAATGTATTTGCTTCCTGATAGAGAGAGCATTAGTGATTTTTTACATATTAGACAAACTGAAGTTTTTATTTTGATCAATTTAAAAATAAAAATTTACAAAAAATACAAAATTACAAAATAAAACAAACAATTTTTAGAATATGAAGACCAATCAGACAAATCAAATTTTGTATTTGAAATGGTAATTTTTTGAACTGGAAAAGGGAAGGAGGAGGTTCCGTCGCAACCTATCCCTTTCTCAGCTTTATGATTTTTTTTTACAAATATTTTCAGAATAACACATGTTTCAAATATTATAAATGAGCATAACTTCCTCACTCTTCATTAAAGTGTAATTATATTATAGATCAATCGATTTGCCTCGAACCAAGGAATATTTTTCTTTATTGCATCAATTTTGAATTATGTTAATGAAAAACATTTTAATATAAAAAACCGTGTTTTCAAATATTATATTACCATAGCTTCCTTACTCTTCAATAAAATGTATCAATATTATAAATCAATCGATTCGTCTCGAATCAACACAACTTTTCTATTCTCGCATCAACTTTGACTTGTGAGAATGAGAAAATGTTTACTATAAAAATCGATGTTAAAAATATATAAATTACCATAACTTTCCTACTCTCTGATAAAAGGTATTAATATCATAGGCCATTTGATTCGTCTAGAACCAAGGCATCTTTTATCTCTTTGCATTAACTTTGAATTATGTTAATGAAAAAAGTTTTACTATGAAAACCCGATTTTTAAAATATCATAAAGTGCTGAAAAAATTCAATGAAAATATTTTTAGGAATCTTTCGGTCAGTTTCAGTATATTAGTGGTGAAAATAAGTCCTCCAAATTTCATCAATTTATCTGCCCACCGTTTTCAATTTATTGTTTTCACAAAAAAGTTAGACTTCCGCACAGCCGCCACATATCCACACACACACACACATCCGGCAATTGCTTAGAACATTGTATCAGAAGTTTTTAAATTAAGGAACGTGTAATTAAATGAATTGAATTTTTTTTAAATGTTACCATTACAAAGCTTCCTCTATGAGGAAGCAGAAATGTATTATATGTTCTAGAACATGCCAGAACTTTCAGGAACTTTCTGAAAAATTCCAATATATTCCAGAAAAGTCCAAAAATTTTGTTTTCTATCATTTCTCCAAAGACTCTTTTTGCATAACAATAATTTTCTTTGTATTATAACTACATCCTAAATAATGAAGTCTATTATTTTGGGAATTATCAGAAGGATAATTCATAATTAAAAAAAAAAAATTTCTCAAAAACGTTTGTGTCCAATAATTACGAGGGAATAGATTACTAGGAAATATATTTTAATATGAATGGGCCTATTGTACTTCAAGATATTTCTTTTTTTTCAAAAATAAATGCATCCCAATATCTTTTACTGTTTCCGAGAAGAATGGATTTGAGAAAAAAAGTTTTTTTATACATTTTAGATTTCATTTAATATTTTTCACATGTCATTCACATTGATGACAAATTCACGTCTCATTCTTGACCTTCATTAAAGTAAGCTTTGAAATATGATGTGCATTGAACAATAAAAACATTGTATTGTGAAAATTCAAAAGTAGAGTGTGGAATGTATAATGTCAAATTATACAAAGTGATCTAGGTAAAGTCTGGCAGTGCTTCCCTACAACTTTTCCCGTCCGAAATTTTTATCACAAATCGGAAATGTTGATTTTTAACCAATGAAATATTTCGTATTTTTTTGGTTTAAAAAAACTCAGTCCGCACAACGCGATCGAAGGTCAAAATGATGAAAAATTACATTGTTCTTGTTATTTTTAAGCCAATAATTTCGTTTCAATCCAGGTGAGCAGTAACAGATGCCGGAAGAGACAATTAAAATCCAATTTCGATTTCAATACTCTAATATTTAATATATGTGAGAAGGTTCCCTCTGAAGGGTTAATACGGGTAAGCGTAATACGAAATTCAGAGATTAGGCTTTGATTAACTATATTTAGAATATTTGAGAATATTATCGTTTCAAATTTTGCAAAAATTATCTTCAAACTTTTTGCTTATAATACTACTATGCATCCATTTGCAAACATGTACGTGAAGAAATAAACAATAAAAAATTTGAGCTTATAGATTAAATAACAAAAAAATCCTTGGCCCCCATTCCATCGGACAACTTTAAAGATATTTTACGATAGTCCTGGTTATGAAGCACCTGGGATAAGCTAACGGGGGAAAAATATTGAGTATATATAAAGCCATATGAAAGACGTTTCAAAATCATTCAACGTTTACCATGGCATCCCTAAGAACTGTTACTGTCTTCCTTCTAGTGTACATTATTGCACTTTCTCAGGTGGTCGGTTCTGTCATTTATAATGGAGAGAATATTGAGGATCGCCCCGGATATAATCAAAAAGACACAGGACCAAATCCATCCTAAAAAAGCTGCCCGCTTCGCGGGCACATTCTCATCGCGCGC
>CAKNYM010051452.1:84370-98727 GCA_932195095.1 Andricus curvator | reverse complement strand
AATCACTTAATATGTAGAGGTTTTGATAATTTTATAATATTTGCAAATACGCCCGAGCGCGTAGCGCGAGGTGAATACATAATCGAGCGCGAAGCGCGAGATAAATATATGATCGAGCGCGAAGCGCGAGATCCAACAGTCGCGCGCCCTAGGCGCGCTCAAACTCGCGAGCGAAGCGCGCCATGAGAATGTGCCCGCGAAGCGGGCAGATTTTTTTTTTCTATGTTTATTTATTTATTGTTTTTATGGTTATATGAATATATTTTTTGTAAGATTCTTAAGAAAATTCAAAATGATTTTTGAAAATTTCAGATATGTCAAAACAAAATTTTAACAAAAATGGTTATCTTCAACCAAATAATTGAATATTCAATAAAAAAAGATTAATTCTTAATGAAAAATAAAGAAGTTGATATTTTAATTTAAAAATATTTTTATTTTAAATCAAAAACAGTTGAATTCGTCCAAAAAATACAAATTTGGAAGAAAATAGTTAAATTATTAACCAAAGAAGATTAATTTGTAACCAAGAAAGATTAAATATTTGTCAAAAAAGTTGATATTCCAATAGAAAACTATTCTAATTTTAAATCAACAACAGTTGAATTCATAAACTAGCTGTGAATTCGATCTCGTGTGTTTCTACTTTGTTTGTATTTATATTTATATAGTCTTTTCACAAGTACTTTGCTTTCCGTTAGCAAATGTATTTTTTTCCTCGTGGAGGAAGCATTAGTGATTTTTCAAATAATAGACAAGCTAATGTTTCCATTTTGATCAATTTAAAAATATAGAAATTTACAGAAAAAACAAAATTACAAAATAATGTAAAATTTTTTTAAAATAAAATGACAAATCAGACAAATCAAATTTAGTATTCGGAATGGTAATTTTTAGAGCTGCAAAAGGAAGGGGAAAGTTCTGTCACACCCTATCCCTTCCCCAGCTTTATGGTTTTTTCTACAAATATTGTCAGAATTATTTTATTTGAAAATTTATGATCAAAAAGTCTTTTATACTATATTCATGCACCAAGTTTGAATTAGGTCGATGAAAAAAGTATTTCTGTTTAAACAGATGTTTCAAATATTTCAAATGAGCATAACTTCCTTACTCTCCAGTAAAATATATCAATACCATAGGTCAATTCATTTATCTCGAATTAAGACATATTTTCTATTCTCTCATCAACTTTAAATTATGAAAAGAAAACATTTTTACTATAAAAATCAATTTTTTTCATATAATATGAATGACCATAAATGTCAATGAAAAAAGTTTTACTATAAAAACCCGATTTTTGAAATATTATAGAGTGCTAAACAAATTCCATAAATATTTTTCGAAATCCTTCCGCCAGATTCAAAATATTAGTGATGAAAATGACCCTCCGAAGTTTCATCAATTTATCTGAAACCATTTTCAAGTTATCGTGTTCACAAAAAAGTATGACATCGACACACACATCCACACATACACATAGGGTAAGGAGGGGCAGCGCCGACCAGTTAACAGTCAATGATTTTTTTAAAGTTAATAAGATGTGGAATTGATCCATTTTTTTCCCATTTCGAGTCCTACATTATTGTACATCATAATTCTATAAGTAACAATTATATGAATAAAACAATGATTTAATAATTGAATTATTTCTGACAAGCTGTATTTCGTCGGCTTTGCCCCACACCGGAGGGCAAAGCCAACCGCAGCTTTTTATGAAAATCAAAACATCTGAAGAGTGAAAAACATGATGTTCCGCGTCTGTGGTATTTTATGTATTGGAAAAATTACCTTTAAACATATTCAGCAAGAAGAATAAGTTATTTTTAATAAAAATAGTGATAGCTGTGATATAACCTCTTATTAGTTGACATTCAACTAGAGACGGAGTACGCGCAAAGGTTTCTACCGTACCAGTACAGAACACCCGCTCTACCGACGGATTGAAAATAATAATATATAATAGAGTTTCTTGCATGTAGCCCAGAAGATAAGTGGCTGTTCTACATTACCGATGACTTATCGACCAAACTTATGATACGTTTATAACCTAAGCACGTGTAAACTATTATTTTGGTCGGGCTTGCCCCACTGGTGAGGCCTCAATTATTTACGATATTAAATACACTTTGGACTTGTATTACGTTCAATTATTATAATGACATAATGTGATATTGTTTTATCTGTCAAAATGTCAAATTTTCATACTGTAAGTATTGCCATTAACGTCGAAAACTTTACATTTCTGCCAGCGAATCTTCCATTCTTTCGTTGTCAAAACTCTTTTCTGCATAATTTTTCTTTTACAACGTCAATTTTCAAGATATCAGTAAGTAACGCTATCTCTATAATAAAACAGATTTATTTAATGCAAAGTAGAATGAAAATTGTTAAATAATAGCGATGTTATAAGCAAAGTTACCTTTGCCCCACCGGTCGGCGCTGCCCCTCCTTACCCTATTGCGCACGCACATCCGAGAATTGCTTAGAACATTGCATTAGACATTTTTAAACAGAGGAACGTTTAACAAAATGAATTAAAATTTTTTTGAAAACGTTACCATTACAAAGCTTCCTCTATGAGGAAGAAAAAAAACTAGTTTTCAACAAAATAGTTTAGTCCTCAACCAAAAAGATCAATTTTAAACCAAGAAGAAGAATTTCCTGTCTAAAAAGACGAATTTTTAACTTCAACCATAGAAATGAATATTGGACTAAAATTAACAAAGTAGTTTAACTTTTAAATAGTTGAATTGTCAAACAAAAAAGGATAAAATCTCAACAAAACATAATATAGTTTACATTAAAAACTAAAAAAGATTTTTATTTGTAATTAAAAAGTTGAAATTTTGATTGAAAAAAAGGTCAAATTTCTACCAAAAGAGATGAATTTTTAAACCAAAAATACAAATTTTTGACAAAATTGTTGCATGAAAAATAATTGTTGATACAAAATAAAAATTTCAAATAACTGTTAGTTTGTTTCATTGTTTATTTGTTTCCAGGTTACATGAATATTATTTTTCTTGGTTTCTCGAAGAAATTCAAAAATATTTTTAATGATTTCAGATATGTCGAAAAAGTATTTAGAAAATTTATGATAAAATTTTTTTCGAAATTCGAATTTGAATTATTCCTAAAATTGTTCAAGATCTTCCCGAATAATTTTTTACGATTTTGAAAATCTGTTGTAATGTTTTAAAATCCTTAAAAATATTCTCTTTAAATTAATTTTTCAAAATACGGAATCACTTTAAATATTACCAGGAATCTTAAGAAAATTGTTGTATTATCTTGAAATCTATTAAATATTCAAAAAACTTCAAAATTTTACTGCAAAATCTTCAAAAATCTACATTTTGTTATGTCTTTAACATTTTTTCAAATTTTTGATTATTTTTGAAGTTTTTGCAAAACTTCCAAATACCTTTAAAAATTAATTAAATTTTATCGTAATATTTTGAAAAATTTCGGCAAAATTAAAGAAATTGCGTTTAAATATTCCCAATTCTTTTTTTTCACAATTTCGCAATCTTTTAAAATCCTTTTAAACATTCTGTTAGAATAAACTTTGTAAAACAATAAGTCTGTTTGAATTGTCCATAATTTTAAAGAATTTTTTCCTATATTCTCTTGAAACCTTTTAAAATTCTTAAAAAGCTTCTCATTTTTTTGTTCGAAATCTTCAAAAATCTACATTTTGTTTAATATTATTATAGGTCATTCACAAAATACATGATACATATTTCAGGGATTTTAAACGCCCCCCCCCCCCCAACGTGTCACGTGTTTTGTGAATGATCGTTTATGAAGCCATTTCAATTTTTGAATTATTTTTGAATATTTTCGAAGTTTCTAAGACTTTGAATTATTTTTTGAAATAAATCCCAAATTTTGCATACTTCAAAGCCCTTCCATTTTTCAAAAAGTCAAGCAGTTAAGAACAGAATTTGTTTGGAACAAATCTATCTTGTACATAAACATACACATATACATCTTTTGAATTAAAACCTTAACCATTTGAAATTTTCCTAAATATTGTCGGTATGGAAAAAAGGTAAAATATTTCTATCGGTACCTGTAACCAAAAAATTACGGGTACCGACAATAAAATTCATTTAAAAAATCTGGAAGAATTTCAGACAAATTTTTCAATATCAAACAATTTTAGAGGAATTTTGATTTATTTTAAAAGATATTTCAAAGTTTTAGAAATTTTGAAAAGCTTATAAAATAATTTAAATCTTGAGAATTTTTTTTTTAAATGTTAACAAAATGTAGACTTTTGAAGATTTCGAACGGAAAATTTAGAAGTTTTTTAAGAATCTTGAAAGATTTCAAGAAAATGAATTAAATATTCTAAAATTCCTGGTTAACTTTAAATAATTTTTTATTTTGCAAAACTATTTTCTGAAAATTTCGAAAGATTTCTCAAAATACCAAAAAAGATCTAAAAGATCTTAAGTCAATTTTTTTTAGTCTTGAAAGATTTTTCAACAATTTTAAGAAAAATTAGAATCATTTTAAAAGATATGTACAATTGTTTTGAAAAAAGTGCTCAAGCTAGAGCTTTCTTAAAAGTGCAGAAAAGCCGGTTTTTTGGGTTGTGTTAACTGCACATTTTATTGAAAAAATTTAACCACAAACAAAGGTTGAATTTTAAACTAAGAAAGCTTAGATTTTATATAAAAGGAAAGAATTTTATATCCATGAAGACGAATGTTCAACAAAATAGTTGAATTTTCTACCTAAAAATATCAATTTACAACCAAAACGTTAATTTTCAACCTAATTTTCAGAGTCTTTACTGAAGCAATAGAATTTTGAAACCAAAAAATAGAATTTTTAACACAACAGTTGACTTTTTATATTAAATAGACGAATTTTGTACGAAACAGTTGAATATTCCACAAAGAGATTGTTATGTAACTAAATAGTGGAATCTTCAACTAGAAAAGATCAAGTTTCCTAAAAAATGGAATATGTAGTTAAACTTACAGCCAAAAACATTTATTTTCAACCAATAAAACGGATTTTCAACAAAATAGTTAAATTTCCAACCTAACATTTTTTAACAAACAATTTATGTTCAACCTTTTGACAAACCCATTTGTTATAAGTATCAGTTTGACATTTTAATTGAATTATTAAAATCCTTTGAAATTTAGGGCAAAAATGGCCATTATTATTTAAATTGATGCTATTTATTGATTATTCATTTCTGACGCGTATGAACTTTGTTCTTGACAAGTCAATATTGCACTCAGATTTTTTCAGACTTTTACAATGGAATTCAAAGGAGGCTTAAGGTCATTTTTTCAATAAAATGTTGATTAAATTAAATTTTCTCTAGTTCTTTTTTGTAAAACAGTGTCAATTTATTCATTGCAGCAAAAAAATAGTCAAAAGGTTTAATAATCGCGTGTCATATTACTTTAAGGTCATTCAAGGTCATTTTACGAGAAATGGTAATTCAAAAATTTTTTATTTTTCATTGTAGTTATTTTTTTTTAATTTTTCTTCAAATTAAAAATAGAAAACGTTGAAAATCGTAGGAGATCGCAGCTTTATTGATATATGATCAAGTTTCGTTCTCAAATTGTAATTACGATTAATTAATCATCATAAGTGCAGAAAAAGGGATAGTGATTTGCCTTTTAGAAAAGAAAGAGGAAAATTTAGTTAGCTATAAACTACCATCTATTATGCAAGTGTGAGCACTGTTTTTTCATTATCACAATTTACAAGAAGCTCATTTTTTTCCGAAATGACCTTGAATCTCCTTCAAATAATATAATAAACATTTATCAAACAACTTAACTAATTTTTTTTGCCAACATGAATAAATTGAAACTGCTTCTCTACAGAAAAAAAACTACAAAAAATTTAATTGAATCAACATCTTATTAAGAAAATGACCTTGAGCCACCTTTGAATGTCGTTTTAGAAACCTGAAAAAATCTGAGTGAAATATTGTCTCATAAACAACAAAAATTCATATGCGTCAGAAATTAATAATTAAAAAATAACATCAATTCAATTATAAATAGCCATTTTTGCCATCAAATGGCCTTGAGCGACCTTTGAATGTCATTGTAAAAATCTAAAAAAAAATCTGAGTGCAATATTAAATTGTAAGGAACACAATTCATATGCGCCAGAAATAAATAATCAATGAATAGCGTCATTTTGATTAAGAATAGCCATTTATCATCTAAAATGGCCTTGATCGACCTCTAAATATTTCTTTTTTAATTCTGAAACAAATCAGAGGTCATTTTCGCGGCAAAAGGAACAATTTGTAGGTAGCCACGCTGAATTAAACAAAAAAAAAAGTAAAAAAGAATCACCCTAATATATACTTGTGCAGATTGTACGCCCCTTATGAAAAAAGTATTCGTAAATATTGGTTCTAATACTTTTTTTCTTATAAAAGGAAGCGCACAAATTATATAGTTTATAGAGATTTTGCGAATCTTACAGAATTTACAGCTAATTCAGTTGGCAATTGGTGTTTTTGCATTTTTAGAAGTAACTTATTTTTCATTTGTTTTATACAGAACGTCATGAAGAACAAATTAATAATAAGTCTCTTCTAAAAATACAAAAACACCCTTATTGTAGCCAACCGTTTTATTGTTTACTCAATAAAGTGCATTTTTACTGTAAAAATTACAATTTTAAACTAAAAGATTACTATACTGCCGTACAATTTCGGACGTGCAACTGAACGATTTAACACTTACATGTTTTCTGTACTGTTTTATAATTTCAATTTCGAAATTGTACAAACAATACAATTTAAAAAAATTGTACGTCAATTTATGTTTCTATAATTGTTACAGAGAATTTGTTGACATATACTGCTTTAAGTTCATTACCATTATTACTACGGATTAAGTAGCGAGATTAAATTTGCTATTTCATAGATTTTTATGGGGCTCTTAGTTTGTAATGTACTTTAGCTACAACTTTTCATGTTCTATTTGGAATTGATGGGATATATGGTATGCATATTCCTTGCAAAGTTTTAATGATATCTTTGGCGCTCTTTATAATTTAAGTATGAGGCGTTCCATTTGGAAAGGAAAAAGTGGGGACATCGATTTCCTTTCTTTTTTTATAATGTATAGTGTCTGGTGTGCTAAATAAATTGGTTGGAGTGTTTTGCAAATTTTTAAATGTTTTGGCAGATATTGTTAATTAAAGATTGTAGTTTTCAAAGTTGGAACGTATTTTAATAATTTTGCTTGCTCATAGAGGAAGCTTTGTAATGGTAACATTTTCCAAAATTTTTTAATTCATTTAATTGAAACTTCCCCAATTTAAAAATGTCTAATACAATGTTCTAAGCAATTGTCCGGATGTATGTGTGTGGATATGTGTGTGGATGTGTGGATGTCACGCTTTTTTGTGAACACGAGAACTTGAAAACGGTCGCAGATAAATTGATGAAATTTGGAGGGCTTATTTTCCCGACTAATATCTTGAACTGACCGAAGGATTTCTAAAAATATTTGTTGCATTTTTTCTGAGCACTTAATAATATTTGAAAAATCGGTTTTTTATAGTAAAACTTTTTTCATTAACATAATTCAAAGTTGATGCAAGAATATAAAAGATTTCTTGGTTCGAGACGAATCGATTGACCTATAATATTAATATATTTTATTAAAGCGTAGGGAAGCTATGGTAATTTATATATTTTGAAAATCGGTTTTTTATAGTAAAACTTTTTTCATTAACATAATTCATAGTTGATACAAGAACAGAAAAGATGTGTTGACTCGAGTCGAATCGATTGACTTTTAATATTAATACATTTTATTGAGGAGTAAGGAAGCTATGGTAATGCATAATATTTGAAAATACGGTTTTTTATAGTAAAACTTTTTTCTTCAACATAATTTAAAGTTGATGCAAGAATATAAAAGATTCCTTGGTTTGAAACGAATCGATTGACCTATAATATTAATACATTTTATTAAAGAGTATGGAAGTTATTGTGATTTATATATTTTGAAAATCGGTTTTTCATAGTAAAACTTTTTTCACTAACATAATTCAACATTGATGCAAAAACGGAAAAGATTCCTTGATTGAACAGAAAAAATTTTTTCATTGACGTAATTCAAAGTTGACGCAAGAATAGAAAATACTTTTTGATTCTAAGTTTTCAAATAGGGTAATTCTGACAATTTTTGTAAAGAAATAATAAAGCTGGGAAAGGGATAGGATGCTACAGAACTTTTCCCATCCCTTTTCCAGTTCGAAGAACTATCATTTCGAATAAAAAATTTGAATTGTCTGATTTGTCTTTGTGTTAAACAATTTTTTTTGTATTATTTTCTAGTTTTGGATTTTTTGTACATTTCGATTTTTAAACTGATCAAAATGAAGACTTTGGTTTATCTATTATTGAAAAAAAATAACTAATGCTTCCTCTAAGAGGAAGCTGTTCTTTGTGGTGGCGTTGAAATGAATCATACCACTATTAATCACAAAATATAAAATTTATTCAGACTATTTACACAAGGAGAAGTTCGTCTTCTAATTTTATGTTGCTTGTTCGGAAGCGGAAAGGTATCTGACGATTGTTACTGAACGGTAGGCATTCGGGGGTGAAGGTGCTTGTAGAGGGAGTGTCGAAACTTACAACAAACGCTTATAATTGGTTGAAACGAAGACAAAGTGCAGGCTCTACTCAGGCTCGTCGAAGGGTCGTACATTAGAAAACCATTAGTGAAAATTTGGAGACCTAATCCTTAGTGATGGCACGAGCATCACGTCTAAGTAATAAATTCATAAATAACAGATTTTGAAATCCCTACAGTTGCATTTACTTAGCTATAAAGACAGACTTAACAGAACCCAATGGTTATTACAGTATTTACAATCTGAGACTCTAATGAACTCGACTGAGTTTGAAAATCCTTATTACGGTTGAGATACAGAAATAATAGTAAATTTAAATATACAGTGCAGTTGAAGAATACGAAATAAGGTGAATAGACAAAATATAGACTTAGTTTCCAGTTAAAAGAGAGTTAAAATTAACTGTTACGACGTAACAGAAGCAAATACATTTGCGAACGGGAAGCGAAGTGCTCGTGAAATGAGCACCATATAATTACAGATACAAACAAAGTGGAAACACTCGAGATCGAATTCACTGTAATAAATAAATTGGTTGGAGTGTTTTGCAAATTTAAAAATGTTTTGGCAGATATTCTTAATTAAGAATTGAATTTTTCTAAGTTGGACCGTATTTTAATAATTTTTGAACTGCTATTATTGATCAGATGAGAAAAATCCTTCAATTCAAATTTACGCACAAAGTATTAAAATTAAAGAAAATTTTTAAAAGTGTATCGAAATATCCATTAAAAAACGTGCACTCACATTTCGCGGGAAGTCTCCAATGCAAGATAAGATAAAATAGATTTTAGAAAATAGTTGGAAATTGGATTAAATTTCGCGTCAAATGAGCCTTTTTTTTAAGTTTTTTTAATTAATAGAGAGTGAGTTATTGAGTGAGAAATACTTGGCTGATTTCGGATTTATGCCAATTTTGAAGATTGAACTTCAACTCTTGGCGCAATCTAGAAAAATGATGTTAAAAATTGAAATTTGGAAACAATGAACCTGGAAATCTTCTCTTCAAAATGAGCCCAGGAAACAGCAAAAATTTTTTATTGGTTTCTAATTACTCTACAAAATGTAGAGGAATGGGCAAGACGAACGTCTGCCGAAATATTGAAAAATTTTCATAACCCTCCGAACAGATTATTTAGTACGCTGTAAAAACTTTCTGTAAGAACTTTTCATTGAGTGTATTGGAAGTTTATTTCCTAGACTAGACTAGCAAGGCACAATTCTTATCCCACTTAAATAGAGGATCACTCATCCACTAGATGGGCTGAAGGGAGTGTAACGCAAAATTCCAATATCGGTATTGTAAAATACACTCAACTCCCGATATAAGAACCCCCGGTTTACGATCTTCCTAGAATTGATGACCTCGGCAGTTTTGTGATGGGGGGGGGACCACGGGACCAAGAGAGAGGCTTTGCTCAGTCAAGCGTGACATACAGCATGACAGTCGCACTCTCAGCGCATTAGTTGCATCAGGTTGTAGCATGCGTCAAAATCAACCGTTCGCATACCGGAAGTTGAGTGTGCTAGTATGGTAAATGGCACGTATTCTTTGGAACTGCAACACACGTTTTGGAAATTCACGTTCCAATACCGGTACTGCAATTTTATCTTACACTCGTATATTGAAAGTGTGGTAAAATCTCGAACATTGTTAACAGTGTGACCCAAACACTATGCAAGAGATGGGTCGAACAGGTGAAATATTGCTTGATTTGAACAAATTTTTATTTGGCGTTTTGTTTTAATAATTGTCATGTGTTTATTATTGTTAATAAATTTGGTTTGCTTTGAACAAACATTGTTAAATTTTTTATGGTTGCACAGCGTTTTTAATGTGTACAATTTGTGCATTTGAATGGTTTTTTCTTTGTTAACAGAACCTCTTGGAGGCGTACTTCCAATTATTGGTAGACGAACGCTTAGGACTCATCACCTTCAGTAAAGTGAATTTACTGTAATTTTACTCATTGAAGGCACCAAATATTCCGAATGTTTTATTTATTTTGGATTCAAATTGCGACTTTTTTAAATTTTAATGGTTTTTTAGTTTAAAACCTTGATGTAATCGCATTGAACTTTTTGATCAGGGCAAATTGTAAACTATAACGTCCCGGTAAGAATGCTTGCATTCGAAGGTATTAAAAATTTCAATACCTAGGAATGCTGTTTCTGTCCTTCTTTTTTGAATGCCCTATTTCGGAGTGAAAATATTTAGATTCCAATCCCTTTCAATGCCGATCGGAGCTGTCAAACGTAACCTGATATAAATTAAAAATGCCATTTTTGTTTAACGCATTAGAAGGCGCTTTAAAAGCATACAATTTACAAAATCTAGTAGTGATGTGCATAACAATACTTCACTTTATCACAAAACTCTCGCTTTATTTAAATTTGATCTATTAAAAGAATATAAAATCATAATAAACAAATTTTAAAATTAGTTTTTATCACAGCTACCTGTGTAGCAATCAATCTTGATAACGCAAAAGTTCTAATACTGTAATTTTAAATGCTTCTAACCTCATTATTATTTAAAAAAATAGTAACAAAGAACGACTCGCAAGTTTGAGCGCGCCTAGAGCGCGCGTCTGGTGGATCGCGCGCTTAGCGCTACATAATGTATTCATCTCGCGCTACGCGCTTGGTCTTTGTACTTCTTTAGCATTTGTGCACCGACCTTTCAAAATTAAAGGTCAAAGCATGGACAACTGTCATTTAGTGATTGTGAATTCTCTTTTGTTAATGCTCCTTCTTCTTTAACGAACACATTCTCATCACGTACCTCGTGCTTCGCACTCAATTTTGTCCAAAATGCAAACTCTCTCACATTTTGTTCAACACTATTATATCAAATGTATATTATATTTATTTCTGTACCTTGGTCTGGGGCTGCTTATTCAGATATTACAAAATAAAGTACAAATTTTATTTTTAATAATTACTTCAATATTTGTTTCTGATTTTGCATTACATTTTATTCTCGGCTACCCTGAAAATGTATATCATTTCGATAATTGTATATTAGTACAATTCATAATATGCATTGGTATTAAAACAGACGTATTTTCATTGCTTTTTTATGATTCAAAAAAGTGCGCATTCTATAAAAAAAAAATTTTGTTATTACAAATTTTACTGCAACTTGTGTCGTTTTTCCATAAATTTATTTTGTTTATTTTCAATGCTATTTCCACTATTCAAACCAAAAATACGCGTAAGGTGATTTTGAGGAAATTTGTAAATACAATGCAGGCGAAAAATCTTGTTAAATAGAAAGTTATTGAACAACTTTTGTCTATTTTTTACATTCTCATTCTAATGAGAAGGTATTGGTTTTATGTAAAATTTGACATAGTCGGTTTTCATCAAATCTCCACGTTTTGAGACCTCCTGAGTCAAAAAAACGATTTTTACGAAGGTGTCTGTCTGTCTGTAGTCTGTCTGTCTGTCTGTCTGTCTGTCTGTCTGTCTGTCTGTCTGTCTGTCTGTCTGTCTGTCTGTCTGTAGCCACGATAACTTTCGAAAAAATGATCAGATTTGATTGAGCTTTGGCACACTTTTTTATGGCCGAAAAATAGAGAACGAGTTCGTTAACCAGCTATTTTGGATGAAAATCCAAAAAGTGAGCACATTTTGAAAATTTTTGAGACCACTTTTTTGGAAGATTTGAAAATTCTATGTACGGTTATTAGTAGTACGCAAAATGACGAACAAAATATTCTTATGACTTTTCGTGATAAAAAAAAAATTACTGAAGTTATAGCATTTTCAAAATTCCAAAAAACAAACGAAAATGAACATTTTAAGCCGAAAAACGCACGATATGAAAAAAAGTCAAGAGGAGAAAAACGTTGATTCCTGAACACCCTATAATATTTTCATGACAACTTTTTGAATTTTTCGAAAAATAAAAAATTCAAATTTTGATCGCACAAAAAATTAATGAAAAATCAAAAAAGCCATTTTGCTGTAAAACTATGCAAGATACCAGAAAAGATCATCTCACCAAAATTGTGCACCTAAAAAAGATCTACAAATTTCTTATCATTCACTTTTTGATATGACGCGTAGTTTTGGTTTTATTCGTAAAAAACAGCATTGAAAATAGAAAAATCAAATTTTCAGACGAATATTACCAGCTACGAAAAAATGACCGAAACCAAATTTGTTCATCCAAGGAAGAGGTACAAATTTATTGTGACTCATGTTTCGATAGGATGCGTGGTTTTTGTTTTATTCGTGAAAATAACATTGACAGTAAAAAAAATCAAATTTTTGAAAAAAAAATGCAAGGTACGAAAACATATAAATGAACAAAAATTGTGCATTCAAAAAAGACATACACACACGTAATCAATTTTTGTGGTAAGAATATATTCAAAATGAAAAAATTAACTTTTTTGATAAACGGCACAAGCTAAAATAAAATGTTAACTAATCAAATTTGTCGCCTGAATTATACACGGAGAAAAATGGATGTTTAAACGTAACATCTAGATCTTCAGGGTTAACATATTTTATGTTTAACTATAGGACAGCAATCTAGATGTTCAAAGTTAGGATCTGTAGATATTAAAAAGTGAGATGTTACTCTGAAACATCCAAAATGTTACTCTGAAACATCCAAAATGTTCAACCTGAAATATCCGAAATATTATATGTATGGTTATGTCAACTAACGGCTGTAAATATTTGAGGAATTTACTTATTTCTGAGCATTTAAGGAATTAATTGATAACTTATTTGTGAATTTAAAACTAAACTTGAATTTTCGTACATGAACGAAAAACAGATACAGGGTATGAAATGCCGATCAGATAATACATTCAGTCTAGCTGAGGTTATGTTTAATATTTTTAATTCAAAATAAAAAATAAAAACGGGGTAAGTAAGCCGAGAACGAATAATATGTAATCTGCATTTGAAATTCTATCTATTTGACGTAACTTAAACTCATATTTCATTATAAATTCAGAAACATTTTGTCAAATCACGTGTCAAATGTTCAAAGGTGTTCGAGTCAATATAACCTCAAACTTAAGAACATTGTTCCGTCGTGTAGACAGGCAAAAGTCGTTATACAATTTTAATTAAGGATAGCTAATTTTGATTCTTTGAAAATGTTCAAAAATTGTAATATTCCATAATTGTAAAATCGAAATTATATAGCCGTCAAATATAGTCGTGAAATTCGAATGCGCAATGCGCATGCGTTCAGATGATTTTAACATCTGAATATGTTACAGTTTAACATAAAAATATTTTTACGCCTAACATCTCAAAAAGATAGTAGATGCTTGGCATGAATATCTGCATGTTAGGCGGAACAATCTTACCCTTTGAACATCTACATTTAAACATCCATTTTTCTCCGTGTATCATTACTTTTCATTTGAAATCAAATAAAAATTTAGTAATTTGTATATGAAGAACATATAACACGAAGCACAAAGTGCGCGCTCAGTGTATTTACCAAATCGCACGCCGTAAGTGCGCTCAAACTTTTTTGTTTCTATCATACGGTTCAAATGATTTTCAAATCAAATATCGAGCGCGAAGCGCGAGTGTCTGGATGAGAATGTGTTCCTTAAGGTCGATAGAACCTTGAGTAAATAAAGTTCCTTTTCAGTCTAAAATAAAAGCAAATTTAACAATCACTTAATATGTAGAGGTTTTGATAATTTTATAATATTTGCAAA
>CAKNYM010051452.1:62638-79370 GCA_932195095.1 Andricus curvator | reverse complement strand
TTAATAAAACATCACCTTTGGAAGTCAGCATACATATTTTTATATTTGTTTCATTCTCATTTGAAAAATAAGTAAGGGATTCGATACCTGACATGGACCTTATAAGGTAGCCAATTACGGCCCTTTTAATTCCGAGCGTGACGGAACACCATAAGGGCCTGATAGGATTTACTTATCCGGACCTTAAATATAATACGGCAATCCTTTCAGGACCTTATAGTGCCCGGATTTAAATTTCCGCACGGGACGATCCCCCGTGGCAGGGGAAATTCAGAAAAACTGATATGAGTATCTATACACTGAATATATTCTATATATAGAGTAGATAAACGTTTATTCTTCAGCCTGCTGGCCTTAAAAAAATTGACCTGCTTGCACTTCCATTTTTTTTACAGAATTTTCTTAAAACTAACTCTTGAAACTAACATCCTTCCACACTTTATCTCTAACGCCGCTCGCTCTTATCGCATTGCCTTCCTCGCTTCGCCTCGCCTCGCACGCATGTCCCTACTTTCTTGCTTTGCCTCGCATTACCAAACTCTGCCTCCGCGGCTAATCCATAATACTTATCTACTATTTAAAATATTTACATTTACTTATATTTACTTCCTCCTCTATTTACAATCTTTCCTTCTTCATTCCTCTTCCTCCTTCCTTCTCTTCTTCTCCATCTTACCCAAGACTCACCCATGCTACTGCCCTTTTGTCCCCCCTTTCAGACATCAATACCTCCATGCTTATCCCACTCCTTTCCACTCTACGCACTCCTACAACCAGTCCTCCACTCTTGCCTCCCACTTCCCACATAGTTCACACATCCTCTTTTCCAAAATGCCGCATTCACAAAAATAAATAATGCAAACATATAGAAAAATATCACATTTATGAACATATTGTTTAGACAATTTTTCGTTTAGAGAAAAACTCAAATTCAAAAACTGTAAAATTGAATTATATATTTTGTTGAATTATATATATTATAGTTATAAATAAACTCATACTTTACAACCGGAAATGCTCTCAAAATAGGGAAAAAGGGTGATTTTCCGCGAAAATAGAATATTGGGGGCATTAAGCTTGAAGGGTATAAATTAATAAAGCTACCATATTGAATTATCTAATTTGAAACTTTTTAAATTCTTATGATTTCAGGTAGAAATATATTGCATTTTCAACAAACTAGATGAATTTTTAACAAAATAGTTGAATGTTCAAACGAAGAAAAAAAGAATTTTTAAGCAAAACGATCAACCAGTACTCAACCCAGTAAAAACAAACATAATAGTAAAATTTTCAACCAAGGAGATGAATTTTCAATTACAACAATGAATCTTTAACCAAAACTAGTTGGATTTTTTTATTGGGTTCTAATAATTCAGTACGCATTTAACCAAAAAATTAGAAAGAGGGATAAAGGAAAAAAGGGAAAAACAAGGGGAAAAATTAAACCTTTTAAAAAGGGGAATAGGAGAAAGAAAATGTGAATTCTGTAAAATATAACAATTTTCCAACACTTTCATAATTTTATTAACAATTTCAAAATTGTTTAATACCATTCAAAACAATTTTGAAATTGTTGATGGTGGGGGGGGGGGCGAACTTCACACCGCTCACAAGATATTCATTTTTCTAATTATTTCTAATTTCTAACACTGTTACATGTCCTGAAAGATTAAAAGAAAAAAATTCTCAATTTTTTAAATACGCCAATATTTTAAGTACAAAATTTATTCGTTTTGATCACATGAATTTATCGAGCTATATGGAAACCTTTAGGACCTCTGATTAATAAATATATATACCATTAAACCATTTCCCTTTCAGGGTAGGCGTGACACTACCCGATTCGGGTAGTGTTTCTAGGTTTTTCTTGTAGTTATAAATAACTACAAGTGTGGGCTCACCACACCCACGATGTGCCAACAGCACTCATGTCAGTATTCTTGAATGGTCACCCATCCAAGTACTAACCGCGTCCAACGCTGCTTAACTTCAGTGATCTGACGAGAACTGGGTTTTTCAGCGTGGCATGGCTAAATAATAAATAATAATAAATAAATAATACAAGAATCGCAGGCGAAATCGCCTTTTTTATCCCCTTTTTTACTCCTTTTGCAATCAAAAATCCCCTTTCCCTGCCTGTTTTTGTTTTTACTTCAGATTAAAAAGAACAATAATTTACTTACGGCTCTATAAGGAACAGAGTATCATTATATACACGCGCTCCATTTTTTACATTTATTTATATAATTATTTATTAAATTACATGAACACAATAATTTATTGTGTAAAAATTTTCTGATCTGGCTCTGGTTTATTCTTCATTAAAATTAGTATTGATCTTTTAATAAGAATCACATGGTATTGTAGTCTTTACTTCATTATTTATTTTTTATAAAATTGTAATTTTCATTTATAACATTATTTTATAATATGTATGTTTGTTATAATTAACATTCTAGTTGTTATAAAATTTTCTTCTTGAAAAATGCTATCATGTAGGTCTTTTTGAATGCAACCATTTGGTTTTTAGACTTCTGTTTCGTATCTCGCATTGTTTAGCTGAGAATTTGAAATTTGAATGTTCGATTTGTCTACAGCACTTTCAAAGTTTAAAATAAAAACGTCGAGTTTTATCAAAAAATGGTTTAAGGAGATTTTTCAGGCCCTTTTAAAAGGAAACTTTTTCCTTAATTTTTATTTGTATAGCGTTGTTTGGCTGATAATTTGAATTTTCAATTTGCAAAAGTTTAGAAGAAAAACTGTGAGTTATGTCAGAGAAAGGTAACAAACAATTTTGTAAGTTTTTTTAATTTTTTTAACAGCTTTATCATGAATCAAATAAAAACTGTACATCTTATGAAAAAATTATCTCAAATAAATTTATAGGTCCTTTCCAGATAAAGAATTTTTCTTTCCAACATTTTTTTCGTATCTCGTATAATTTTTCTGGAAAATGTATTTTTTTTTTAACCTTCTGTCATACGCTTTTCTCTTTTCTTGGGCGCCTGCTTGGATTTCATCATTCCAACACGCATCACCAGACATTCTTACTACAACCGCAGTACCACACACTTCAGTCGCACTCCTAACAATGACATCGTCGATGATAGCCGATGTGCCCCCTATATTTTTATTGTCTATTAGCGACTCTCAAGTTGCCTTATCTATGCGTTTATTTATTTTATTCTGAAAATCTATTCGCACTTCCGGATTCTGTAAATTCTCGATCTTCATTCCCGTTTTTTTCGATTTTTTTCGGTTCTCTTTCTTCTCCATCCCTGACCTAAGTTTATTTTGGAGACTAGAAGGTAATGATCAGTACTGCATTCAGAACCCCTTGTGACCCTTGCATCTTTTTCTAGCTCTCTTAATCTTTCATCCGCAACAACAAAGTCGATCAAACTGTGGCTATCTCCTTCACACTAGGTGTACATGTAGATCGCTTTATGCCTAAACTAAGTATTTGTAAGAAATTAGCCCTTTTCTAAGGGTGAGCTAACTAATCTTTTTCCGTTATCATTTGTTCTTAGATCCCAAAAATTACCTAGCACCCTTTCTGTATCCTGACGTTGGACGCCAACCCAGCCATTCATATCTCCTAGCAGAATCATTTTTTCACCATGATCGCAAGTACTTATAGTATCATATAAAGTATCCCAGAAGGCGTCTTTTACTTCGCTTGGATCACCATCAACTGGGGCGTAACACGCTATGATAAATAATGTTCTGATTCCTGTTTTCATTCTAATCCACAACAATCTGGGAGATACAAAATCATGATCTCTGAGATGCTGTCTTGCTCTTTCATTTATAATCAAACCGACCCCTTGACTACCATGTGATTCACTCTCTACTCCTGACCATACTTTAAGTCGAAATTTAATATAAATGAAATATCAATGGAGACACTTTCAAATTTATTAAAACAATAAGACGGCAATATTGTGATACTTGTAAACTACATCACCCTAAAAATGGAAGTATTAGAATTATTTACACACATAATATATTTCACACTGCTTCATTCACGTTAACAAGAAAATAAGCTCACTGATTGATTAGTATCCGAAATTTCTGAAGAATTTTTCAATATAAACTTGTGATTTTTTTACTATTCGAGTAGTAAAATGCTAAAACTCTACTATAAAATTCTAGCCAAACGCTCAATTAATAATTCAATTAGTGAAATTTTCACTAAGTTAGATTGACAGGTTCTCCTAAAGGCTCTTTTGTAATTCTTAGAATACTATTATTCAAATTAATAGATAAATGCTTAAAACACAGAAAAAACGATAGTGAATTTTTGTTGCAGATAATTTTCAAGTAGATGAAGTTGAAGTTTTTCGCATCAAAACAAGACAAGACTCAATTGAGTTGACATGGTAACCATTTCCCATGTGGTGGGTAAATCTTAACATGTGAAGTTAATTTTTGTTGAAGGTAAATATTACTCTGAAATCGCTGTAAAAATTACATTCTGCTCTTTCTGTGACGTACTGAAATTAATAATCTTTTTCTCTAATATTTTAATCCGTATCATCATAATATTTTTTCATTGTCAGATATTAGAAAAAGCTTCATTGGAATATCTTGAAATTTAAGAAAACAACTGGGTGAAGTCAAAAAGAATGTATTACTAGACAATATAATACAAAATTTGGCCAAAACTATAGAAGTATATTGCCATTATTTCCGATGCTATAGCGAGGTAAAATTTTTGTTGTTGTTGAAAGGAGGAATTACTTCAGCATTGCATATTATTTAAAAAGTAATTTCAATCCTTAACAAATTTATGAAATAAATACAGTTATTACAGACAAGTTATCAAATTGTTTGTCTTCTTTCACGCTGAAGACAAGCGGAGAAGAACAAAGATTGCGTAACCAATGAATATACTTTGAATATACTTTTATCACTACGTAATGTTTGAAAATGTCTACTCGTAACCGTCAAGAGTTTCGAGTATTGTGATCAGAGCATGTTTTTTTTTAAGGCAAATTGTTTTAGTTTCTTCATAGATTAATTCGGAAGGAGGCTTGGCAAAATGGGAAGCTACTTTAAAAATATCCAGTGTAATGTTTTTGCAGAATTTATTAATTTGAAAGGATTCTAAATTGACTTGTTTATATAGTGAAATAGTTACATTTTGAATATGTATCAGTATTCAAATAATAATTTTGAACGTTTCATTCCGATATTTTTAATTATGATACTGTGTTACGAGTTTAACAAGTTTTTTCAGTTTTGTGGATTTGAAATTAAAGTTCATAATTTTGAAGATATTTAATTAACAAATATTTTCCCTCAAACGTTCACATTTTTTGTGAAAATTTGTTAATGTTTCATTTTAAATCTGCCAAATTTTCATTCTTCTAAATATAAAACTACTAATTTTGAACCAAAAAAATACAATTGTTAGTTTTTAGAGTTTGAAAGCCGTGAATTTGAAATTCCAAAAACTATACAGCCTATAATATAGCTTTCATGCATTTAAATCTGAAACTTCACAATTTGGATGTTTGAATTTGAAAGTGTTTAACTATTAACTGGAAATTGCACATTTCTTTCCTTGCGAAAAAAAATTAACATTAGAAAATGGATTTATTCAAGCTTTTAGCTTGAATTTCTATAGGTGTAACAATCGTAGATTTTTTGTACTGTTTCAGGCCGGTAAGAATATAAAATTGAAATTAAATTTTTGGATTCGGCTAGATTAACATTTTTTTCAAAGTTAAAAAATCTTTAGCCTAAAACTTATTTAGTTCAAATTAGAATAACGAAATCAAATAACAAGTTTCCGGTCTTCAAATTGAAACATTCAAAATTGAACTGTTTTGAATTTTAAACCTTAAAAATTAGAACTTGAAAATTTGTTAATTCAAACCCTCAATAATTTTCACATAAAAAATGTAAGCTTTTAACACTTTTTACTTGATGAATTTTAAAATTAAATGCCGCTAAACTGCAAAATTAAGAATTTTTAACTTTTATAAATTGTAAAGTTCAGAGATTAAAAAATATATAAATCGACGCAATTTTGAAAATTATATCATTTTGCATAAATTTGAGTTAGAAACTTTAAAAATTGAAAGATTACAAATGTTTTTTGCACTACAAAAACTTTTTCAATTAGAAGTTAAAATACTTTAATTTTGAGTCAAAACAAATTCATAATTTTTCAATTGTTATTTATACATTAAAATTTGTTTTGGAATATTTTCAAATATTCTCTTAACAATTCTTTGGAAATAAAAATTACTTGAAATTTTCCCAGGAATCTTTTTAAACATTTTGTATTATCTTGAAACCTTTTAAAATTCTTAAAAAGCTTCAAAATTTTATTTCAAAATCTTCAAAAATGTAAATTTTATTTTACTATTTTTGGAATCTTGACAAATTTTAAATAATTTTTGAAATTTTTTCATAACTTCTAAATATCTTTTAAAATGGTTCGAATTTTTCCTAAAACTTCTAATAAATCCCGCAAAGTCAAAAAACTTGCTTTCAAATTTTCGAGATTTTTTTTACAATTTCAATAATCTATTGAAATATTTTCAAATATTTTCCTCATTTTCATTCCTTTGAATTTTTTTAAATTTCATCTAAAGTAATAATTGTTTAATTGTTATTCATTCGCTAAAATTTGTTTTTGTTTAAAATCTTTTTTTTTTTTAATATTCTGTTAAAATTAATTTTTCAATATGAAAAATCATTAAACATTTTTTAGAGGAATCTTAAGCAAATTTTTCTATTATATTGAAACCTTTAAAAATCGTCAAAAAGCTTGAAAAGTTTTATTCGAAATTTTCAAAAATCTATATTTTGTTTTAAATCTTTTAAATCTTTTCAAGGTTTTCAGTAAGTTTGCATCTTTTCAACATTTGTAAATATCTCCTCAACCTAATCTAATTTTATCTAAATCAATAATTGTTCAACTATTATATACATCAAAATTAAACAATTTCACCAACAAATAAAAAGTTTTTGAAATAGAACAATTATAGTTAACATTGCAACGTTCAAAGTTCAAGTTTAGCTCTGAAATTTTGACGATTCAAGACTTCCTGTTTCAAACAATTCGTTTTAAAATCGTTTAGTTTTGAATTTTTTACTTATAATTGCTAGCTTTAAATAAACAGTCAAACATTGCCAACTATTGAAAAATTTATCTTCTTCTTTATTACAAATTTTCAAATTGAATGAGTTAAAAATATAATTTTTTTACTCAAACCACATTGGTATAGGATTTGGAATTTAACAAAAGGGTTTAATTCTGCATCTATTAATTTTAAATTATTTTAAAATTGCAATTTTGAACGCTCAAATCTGTAAATTGATTAATTGTAAACAGATTCAGAATCGTCCTGCAAAATCAATAAATTATTGTTCAATTTCAATTACTCTCACTACAGTTTAATTTTAAAAATCATTAATTAATTCATATTTACAGTTACTCAACTTGAAATGCTTTTTTACAATACATTGCAATTTCAAACACTATTCATATTTCATTATTTAAGTACTTTGAGTCTTCAAAACTGCACTTTAAAATTCTTTGAATTAAAAGTGTACCCATAAAAATAAAGACCTAAAATAAAAATTTTTAAAGGAAAAAGATTTTAGAATTATACATTGTGAACAGAATGATTTCATAATTGGAAAAGTTAACAATTAAACATAAAATTAAAAAAAAGTTTAAATCAAACTTAATTTGAATTGCATTATGTATCATGTGATATGAAATTTATGATATTTCAAGCGATTGGATAGAATGTTCTTCTAAATATTGGTAAAATTCCCGGAAAAAAAATATTCACTGTCGTTTCCCGGGTTTTCCCGGTCTCAAAAAATTCTCGGTCATTTCCCGGTTTTCTCGATTTCCCGGTCCAGTGGTCACCCTGAATTTGTATACAATTTTTACTCCTCTAGAAAATATATAGATATTATCAATTTTTTTTATTTGAAAATTGGTCTAAATTAAACTATAGCATCATGGGAAAAATGCCAACCACCGGGTATGGGGAAACTCCGATCCACGTATGAAAATTTTCTTATACTGAGGTATGGGAAAATTTCCGTCCAAGTATGGGTTAATTCCTTCCAATACATGTATGGGCAATTAACAAAAAATCTTTTCAAATCTATAAGCTTTCAAAACTGAACAATTTCAAACATGAGTACTCGAAAATAATACTTCTTTAGAATTATCATCAAAAAGGCAGTCTTGCAGTATTTGAAGTATGGCCCAGGAAAAGAAGTGTAAACTAATTAGTTGCAATACTTTCTTTCAATAAGTCGTTATTTATTATTTGTTCGAAAAGCTACACAAACATTATTTTACAAAAACTGAAAGCCAAAAAAAGGAGGTAATTGTGTGAATTTATCACTTTAAATTCAATTTCCACTTCTACGAATTTCATGATGTTTTTTGTTTGATGAATTTTTTTATTAAGTAAAATTAAAAAGAAGACTACCGACGAGAATTCTGAAAAAGAGGAAGTGAAAGTGAAAAAGATACCTAATCGCTCCCAGGATGGTCACAGCACTTCATTTTCGAAATTACCTGACTTTTCCCTAACTAATTTTTCATTTTTTTCTGACTAATAATATTTAAAGTCCAGAATTCTAATCCTCTAAAATTTTCAATATATAATCTTTTATAAATGAGACGAATTTGATGAAATTCTTAAAAGCTTCAGATGAATTAAACCAAAATCGAGTGAATTGAAAGAATATATGAAAAAAGGCATTGAATTCAGTAAGTTTGAAATGAGTTTAGAGAATTTTCAGGAAATTCAAAAGCATTTCAGAGAATTCAAAAGAATTCGAGAATAATTAATAAGAATTCAGGGCGTAATAAAAATAAATAGCAAACAAAATTTTAAAATCTTTTCACATCTTTGAACCTTTGCGAAATCCCTCACTTTTTGTGAATGAGTTCTTTGAAATTCATTAAAATATTATATAAAATCCCGGGAAATTATATTGAATTTGATATTTTTAACCATCTTGAAAAATTATTAGAATAACTTGAGAAATTTTAAATTTCTCTTAAAACCACTAAAATCCTCGAATATCTTATAAAATCCCTTGGAATTTTTTCAAATATCTTCCAATCTTATAGATTCTGTAACATCATTCCATATCTTTCGAATTTCTGAAAAATTCTTTACGACCGCATGAGAATTTTGTCAAATCTTTTAGAATAATTAAAATCCCTGAAAATACCTTAAAATTGTTTAGATTTCTCCAAAACGCCCTCGAATCTTTCAAAATGCCGTAAAATATTCGGAATATTTTTAAATCCCATTAAATTACTGAAATAAAATGAAAATTCATTGGAATATTTTAAAATATCCTTGAATATTTCAAATCCTTTAAAATCCCTTAAAATGTTTTAATCTATTGAAAAATCCTTAAAAATTTTAAGAATACTCTCAAATATTTCAAATCCTTTGAATTCCCCTGCAGCTTTTCAAAGCTTTCAAAAATTCCTTAGAATTTTTAAGCATACCATAAAATCTTTGAAATCCACTGGAATCACTTCCTACTACTGAAATCTGTTGAAAATACCCTAAGATTGTTCAAACTCTTAAGAATATTTCTATGTCCCTTAAACATTTTTAGAGCTCTTAAAAATTCCTTAGAATTAGAAAAAAAATACCTTAAATCTTTAAAATTCTTTGAAATCCCTTCAAATTATTAAAATCAATTCAAAAGTCTTTGAGATCTCTTAAAATATCCTAGAATCTTTTAAATTCTTTTAAATCTTTGGAAATACCTGAAAATAAATATCAATATTAAAATACCTTGCAAGCTTCCAAAATCCCTTAAAATTACTGAGATTCTCGGTTATGTGATGAAATTCCTTGGAACCTCCAAAAATATTATGAAACCTCATAGCTCAGTCTTTGTATTCCCTCACATTTGTGCGCAAGACTTTTAAAACTAAAGGTCAAAGAATCGACAACTGTAAATTGGTGATTGTGAATTCTCTTTTGTTAACGCTCATTCAGCTTCAGATATTACAAAATTAAGTACAAGTTTTATTTTCAATAATTACTTTAATATTCGTTTCTTATTTTGCATTACATTTCATTTTCGGCTACCCTGAAAAATGTATCATTTCAGTAAATTTATATTATTTAGAGAAGTTGTAGGCTCCGGAAGCTACGATCATGGTTCCTTAAAGCAACTAATCCTAACGCAACTGGAACGTGTAACGTGATCGGCACAGTTGGAGATGAAGGTTTCACCTCTGGATACTTTTTTAGAGCTAAAAATCTTTGTAGAATGTTATGAGGAACAGTGTTGTCGGACGAGATGAAGTGATCCCAGGAGAACAGCCTTTTGCATCCGGTTCGCGATGGAATGCGCCTGACGCTGGCAAGCCGGAATCTTATGGAGTTGGCTAATAAATGAAGCTTTCATACCTCCAAGACAGCCGATTATGAGAACTACAAGATGGACTTTGTAGCCTTGGTACAGCCTGCTCAGCTCGAAAAGAAGTTCTTGATATTTTGCCCGTTTTTCTTCCTCCTTTGCCGTGATATTACCATCGGCTGCTGCCGAGAATTCAATCACGTAAATGATCTTGTTCTTCAGATCTTGGAGGACAATATCAGGCTTCGTAGCACTGATACGTTGAGTGGGGTAGAATGAGAAATTCCAGTGGATCTTACACTGATCATTCGCCACAACGGACTCGAGTTCCCCCTGGGCTTATGGCAAGACGGGTAATAGATCAACACCATAGAATTGTCTAAGATGGTAATATAACACTTTTAGAACCGCATTGTGTCTCTCTAGGTAACCGTAGCGTGGCAGTTGGTATCGCCTACAGGTACATTCATTATGCGCTCGCGGTAAACTAAGGTGTCTATAACGCCGTCTTGACAGGCAAAAAGATATCCTTCAGTCTCCGATTTTAGTCCAGCAGACTTGAGAAAGATGTTGGACAGACCCATTGAGAGCTCTCCTCTACGTATAATGCCGTAGAATTCACCATGAAGGGGCTTGTCAGCATGTTTTCTTATTAGAAGCGTATGTTCTGCTTCCTGTACACGACTTTTGAGCAGCAAAGGTGTTAGTCATGCTAGGCCATGTGTTGTGTCGCTGGAATCAAACGGGAGGCCAAGCTCCTCTGTGGCCCTATCTGCGGCACGGTATAGAAACGCCGCAGCATTGACGACTTCCTGCTGATGTACAAGTCGCATAAGAGAATCTGTGCTATTTAGAACTGAGCAAGCTGTAGCCAGAACCGTTCTGCGATGAAGACACTCTAAGCTCAGCAAGCCTCTACCCCCTTTATCTCGAAGGAGGTATATTCGAGGTACAGAAGATCTAGGATGATGACTTCGATGGATTGTCATCATCTTGCGTGTGCTTCGGTCAAGTTGTTTCAACTCATCGTCGTTCCATTTTACTGCACCAAACGTGTATAGCAGTATAGGAACGGCCAGCATATTGGTTGCCTGGATCTTATTCTTTCCAGATAATTCGGAAGCCCAAAAATTTTTCTGAACATTTCGCGATACCTGTTTCCAAGGGCCGTTTTTAACACACGCACATTTTGGGTTTCCGCTTGCGGTATTCCAAGATATGTATATGTTTCTCCAGTACCAAGATGTTGAATGGCATTTCCGCCTATGAGTTGAACATCCTGATCGTCACGCGATGATGCAGTTTCTAGTCTTCCTTGCTGCAGGTGGACGCAGGGACATTTTCCCAGTCCGAAGCTCATGCCAATCGCTTTAGAGTACCTATTTACCGCCTCCACTAGGATGTTAAGGTCCTCTTTCGAGGAAGCAAAAAGTTTAAGGTCATGCATGTATAAAAGGTGGTTGACCTTATATTCTCTTTTGTTCGGCGGGCCACATAGGTATTTAGAGCTTTTTGCCTCGGAGCACAATAGATAGAGGCAAGCGGGAGATGCAGAAAAGTATCGGACTTAGAGAGTCTCCTTGAAAGACCCCCCTCTTATATGTGATATAGCTTGTAGTCACTTGTCTTTTGTCAGATATAATGACAAATCTTGTCCGCCACAAGAGCATAAGCTCTTTTATGCATCTCAATATTTTTTGATGCACCTCCAGGCACTCAAGGAGCTTAATAAGTAGCTCATGGTTCGTGTTATCGAATGCCTTACGGTAGTCAATCCAAGCCATGGACAGATTGCGTCGGTACCCGATCGAGTCCTGGGTAATACACCTGTCTATTAACAGGTTCTCCCTGCAACCTGCCAGCCCTTTCTTGCATTCACGTTGTTCAACTACTGCACTCCATACCGGCTCGATAGATATTAATATCCTCTCTTTGAGGATGCCAGGGAATAGCTTGTAGCTGCTGTTTAATCAAGCTTTGGGCCTGTAGTTCTTTGGACTTGACGAATCTCTGGTCTCAGGGATCAATATTATGCGTCCTTCCACAAGCCACTGCGGGACGGGTTGTTCTCCATTTAAGAAAGTAGTAAATATACGAGCTAGATGTTGGTGCGTAGAAGTGAACTTCTTCCACCAAAAGTTGTTGATTTTATCTGGCCCTGGCGCTGAAAAGTTCTTGGTTCTAGCGATAACTTTCTTAACTTCTTCAGCAGTAATTAGTGGACACTCTTCCTCTGGACCTTGTAAACTTTGCCTTTGGCAAAAGTTACGAAAAAGTGATATATCTGAAGCGTCTTTATTCAGCTGATAAGTATCTCCATATATTTGCTCCCAGGAGACTTGAATCTCCTCTCGACTAGGCGGATTTTTAACGGCACGTGACGTTTTATTGGACAGACGGGAAGGATGAGTAGAAAAGGTGGAATTTTCTTGAATCCACTTCACTCGCCGTTCAAGGCGCTGTTTCGCTGTTGAAAGAGATCTTATTCTTTGCGTCCAGTGCTGCTTGATGGTCCACAGTTTAAACTTGTTGAGCGTGTGATTTGCTTTCCTTAAGTTTCGAGCAAGTGCCCTAAATTTTGGAGTGAATTTTTTATTTGATGTTATGTAGCTAATCACGCAATGAATATTTGATGCATGCCGCCTCGCCGTTTCAATTTCGAACTAAAGTTGTGCTATACGCTCGCGAGTCTTACTCAGACGTACTGAAGTATCATTACTTCTATTGTCGCTAAGCAGGGAGACCGCCTTCTCGTAAACTACACAGTTCAGATTCCAGAGATTAACATCTTCGGGGAGCAAATCGGGGAGAGTAGTATTAGCTTCAGCTAATTTGTCCAACCTGAGAAAGACTTTTTGGTGGATAGATCTCCGACTTCTCATGTTGGCATTATCGGCTATCTGCAAAGGTGGTCTTGCTGGAACGGGTGGAATGTTCGCTGGAGGATGTTGCTCTTCTTCTTGTTGATGAAGAGCTGCATATCCATTTTTTTTGCAAAAAGGATATCTGATCTATTGAATTCTGAGGCGTTTGATGAGCCAACAGGTAAGGATGTCCCTCCTGAGTTGGTCCGACCATTAAAATCGATGTTCTCGCGTTTATCCGGGGCCAGTGCCTGGTCGTCGCCTCGGTTCGGTCCTATTGCCACTCCCAACTGAACCATGGCCTCCATCCGAGAGAGGTCTATTGTAGGTGGCACTCGCGCGATACTGGTGTCGTAAATTATTAGCATAATTCGTTGCATTGGGGAGTTAGTCAATAACAATTATTATTATTATTATGGCATCATGTCATTTCCCTTTCGGGGTAGTCAATTAAGTTTTTTAATTTTCTTAAGTCAATTGTTTAGCTTAAAATTTTCATTTTCGTTTGTTTTTTTGGAATTTTGTAAATGCTATATATCCGGTACTTTTCTTATCGAAAAAACTCAACATGATAAATTGTTCGTATTTTTGAGTACTTTTAATATCCGTCCATAGAATTTTCAAATCTTGCAAAAAAAGTTGTCTCAAAAATTTGGAAAATGCTGTTACTTTTTGAATTTCTATTCTAAATGACTGGATAACGAACATGACCTCTAATTTGAGACACTCAAAGAGTATACCAAAGGCCAATCCAATCTGTCAATTCTTTCAAAAGTTATCGTGCTAACAAACTAAAAATCTACAGACGCACAAACACACTGGCGAACACACTAACGAACATACAGGTGGCAGACAGACACATTCGCGAAAACCTGTTTTTCGGGGTTAGAGGTATCAAAACGTGGACATTTGACAAAAACAGGGGGAAGGGTCGAATTTTACGCAAACCTTCTCTGATCAGAATTTAAAAATTAAATTCGTCTTTACCCAAAAATCCTATATTATTGACCCATCCGTGAAATTTCACGGTGAAGTTGGAGACTCCGATCCTTTGTTTGATAAGCTGAAAAGAAAAATAAGGTGCAATTCATAAATTGAACAGCAAATATACCCCCAATTGTCTTAGCAAGTTTTGTAGATCAAAATTGGATCAGAGAATATCAATTTTACGAAGGCTCTTTGGATTATCCACCTTTCTCGGAATCTGTGGCTTGGTTCATATATGAACCTAATATTCATATTACCCTCACCCTAGTAAGAATTTACATATTTTCAAATTTATACGCAAATAAGTTTGATATTTCATTCACTACTGTTATTTTATATTCGCATTTTTTCTTTCAGCTAAGTGGATTCGGGAAAATAAAGTTGGCCAAGGGAGACGTGTCAAATAGTAGACCTCCCCAGGCGCTAAACAATCGTCAAATTAAGTTTGTGCAGTCTATCATTGAGGGCACTAAATGTCGGTAGCCAGCTGTGCTTGGGAAAGGTTTCTTGCAGTTTTCCTCTTCCTTGGCCAAAATTCCAAGCAAATGCGAGCGCTTCTCATAACAATCCGGCAGCGGGCGGTAGGGGGTAGATAGTAAGGATATCGGTTATTCTGAATATGCAAATGTGTAAAAAAGTCTTTTGTTGGTTCAATAATTCTTTTCTTCCAGTTATTTCAAGTATATACCCCGTTTATTGCACATCTATGTAAAAATTATTACTTATTTTTCCTCTAATGCGAACCTTTCTAAGATAACATCTAGATCTAGGTTAATATACGCAGTAAAGTTGTAAAAAAAAACACTTTTTTTTAGTAGCTGATTCTAATAGTAGGTAAGAGTTGTATTTTCCCAACAATACTGAGCCGAAAAATTATAATTTTAATTAATTATAATGATAATTATAATTTTCAACCATACATTGTTCAACATATGAAGCGATTGTTAATTTTTTTTTCGTTTCAGACTGAAAAGGAACATTATTTACTTTACCGTGAGATGGGTGGTCACAGAGGACCATGAAGTCACAACAACAGGTTGCCGCTACCCTCGTGTGTCTTTAGGACACGAAACGACACAAGGATAACAGCTTTCTGCATCCATCTCGCAAGTACCTTGGCATATTATTGGCACGCGGGTATGGCTTTAAGGTTACGAACGAGTGATAGTTTCGCACCTCCGAGAGCACCGATGACAAGGACAAATACATGTACCGAATATTTTGGGTCTTGATACCTCTCCTCCTTTTCTTTCACCTTAGCAGTGATGTTGTATTCGGACGAAGCCGAGAATTCGATAACGAACATACTTCGTTTCTCGAAGTCTTGAAGAACGATGTCAGACCTCGAGTGTGCAACGGAGACTGCTGTCCGAAAATCGCAGTTCCAGAAAATTTGGCACTTCTTGTTCTGGACAATTGACTCTATCTCCCTTGCAGTAATTTTTCTTACATCAAAAAAAGTCATCAAAATATTTTGTTCACCTTTTTGAGTACTAATAATATGTTGATTCTTTTAAAAGTTATCGTGAGGTCCATCAAGCTAGCACCTCCACAATCGAAATTCCCAAATTTTTTTGTATCAGAATTTCGGGCTTTTTTTGGACTGCATTGCCGATTTTTGGGCTCCACTAAATTTTTTGTAAATTAAAATTTGGTGTGGAGATGCTATCATGGCTCAAGCCAGCACCTCCACTACATAAAAATTTGAAAAAATTGAAAATCAAAGACGACAGAATTTTGGGCTTTTTTTGGGCTCTTGAGCGCTTGGTGTCAAGGGGGTTGATTTTAACGTCAAGGGTTGGAGCCCGAAAATCGGCGTTGGTATTTTTGAGGAGCCCAAAAATCAGAGACTCTATTCACGCTGTGAAATTCTGAAAAAGATTATTTTTTGACAAAGTCATATCTGGTTGGTGTCAGGGGGTTGATTTTGACGTTAAGGATTGGAGCCCAAAAATCGATGTTGGTATTTTTGAGGAGCCCAAGAATCAGAGACTCTATTCACACTGAAAAATAATCTTTCTTAGAATTTCACAGCGTGAATAGAGTCTTTGATTTTTGGGCTCCTCAAAAATACCAACACCGAATTTTTGGCTCCAACCCTTGACGTCAAAATCAACCCCCTTGAGAATATGACTTTGTCAAAAAATAATCTTATTCAGAATTTCACAGTATGAATAGAGTCTCTGATTTTTAGGCTCCTCAAAAATACCAACATCGATTCTTGGGCTCCAACCCTTAGCGTTCAAAAGCAACCCTTTGACGCCAAGCAGATATGACTTTTTAAAAAAATAATCTATTTTAGAATTTCATAGTGTGAATGGAGTCTCTAATTCTTGGGCTTCTCAAAAATACCAACACCGATTTTCGAGCTCCAACCCTTAACGTCAAAATCAACCCCCTTGACACCAAGCAGATATGACTCTGTCAAAAAATAATCTTTTTCAGAACTTCACAGTGTGAATACAGTCTCTGAATTTTTGGGCTTCTTAAAAATA
>CAKNYM010051452.1:21205-62628 GCA_932195095.1 Andricus curvator | reverse complement strand
AAAATAAACCCCCTTGACACCAAGCCGAAATGACTTTGTCAAAAAATCATCTTTTTCAGAATTCCACAGTGTGAATAGAGTCTCTGAATTTTTGGGCTCTTTAAAAATACCAACACCGATTTTTGGGCTCCAACTCTTAGCGTTCAAAAGCAACCCCTTGACGCCAAGCAGATATAACTTTTTGAAAAAATAATCTTTTTCAGAATTTCACAGTGTGAATTGAGTCTCTGAATTTTTGATCTTCTCAAAAATACCAACACTGAATTTTTGGCTCCTACCCTTAACGTTAAAAAGCGACCCCTTGGTGCCGGGCAGATGTGACTTTGTCAAAGAATGATCTTTTTCAGAAATTTACTTTGTAAATGGAGTTTCTGATGTTTGAGACTCAGAATTTTATAGGGTGGATAGAGTCTCTGATTTTTGGGCTTCTCGAAAATTCAAATTCGAATACATAGATGGGGGTTTGATTTTTTAGATGTAGGGGTGGTTTTTGCAAACGAAAAATCAAGCATTTGTGAGCCCAAGTAAAGCCCAGCACTACTTTCTATTTTGTTTTTCCATGTTTGAGTTTTTACTTGGGGGTTGTTTTTCTGTACATATAGTGGTTTTTGACAATTTTGTGTGGTGCATTCGAGATCCCAATATAAGCAAAAAATTATGATGCACTTTATTTTTTTCCGTGCATTTGAGAGCCCAAAATAAGCCCAAAATTGTTGTTCACTTTGTTTCTTCCTAGTTTGAGTTTTTATATAGGGGGTAGTTTTATTTCCGGTGGGGTTAGTTTTTGGAAATTGGTTGTTGGCGCGTTCAAGAGCCCAGAAAAAGCCCAAAATTCTGTCGTCTTTGATTTTTGATTTTTTCAAATTTTTATGTAGTGGAGGTGCTGGCTTGAGTCAAGCCAGCACCTCCACACCAAATTTGAATTTTCAAAAAAAGTAGTGGAGCCCAAAAATCGGCAATACAGCCCAAAACAAGCCCAAAATTCTGATACAAAAAAATTTGGGAATTTCGATTGTGGAGGTGCTAGCTTGATGATATCCTCTGGCATTATTAAATAAAGTTTAAGTAATATTTTTATTATTTCAACATTACATATTGAAAATTTATTCATCTTGATTGTCTGAAGTTTTACAGCAATATCTTCTCAATGCACAGAAACAGAATTATCGTAAGTTAAAGAAAATGGAATATCCATGTCATAAAATGTGAACGTTTGGGAGACATTCGAAGTTTTTAGGTGCTTCACCTTTTCCTTTTCGCCAACATTTGCCTGTGGTACAAAAATGTTAATTAGTTAATTATACTCATTTTATACTTCATGTATATATGACTATTGTATCGAATAGAGAGTGAAAGAAGCGTTCATGCTAAAAAAGTATTGTAGGAAATTAAATAATACTACTGACCAATCCAATTCTCTTTTGTATAAAAAATCATAATTTTCCTTAACCTTTATAGAAATTGATAAATAAAGTAGACAAGTGTCATATATTTACCAGATTTTTCAGCATCCGCTCTGGTTTCAAATGCTTCCTTTAGCCCACGACATTTAAAGTTCTTATTCTTCTTGCGATGATACCAGGGACGTTCATAGACACAGGCCTCTGTGAATTAAATTGATAATATTTATTAGCGATTATCAATGGAAACGCAACGCTTTGATCAAGAAAAATAGAACAACATGTACAACCTATTACATCAAATTATTAAATTTAAATTGGCAAATTGAAGGTAAATTGAAGAAGAAAGATGATCTTTGAACCAAAAAAGATGAATTTTCAATCCGAAAGAACGAATATTCTACAAAAGAGTTAAATTTTTGAATAAGGAAGAAGATTTGAACAGAATTGGGGGGTATTCAATAATAAAGGTGAATTTTCAGCACTAAAAAAGAATACTTTTCAACTTAAAGTGGAATAGTAAAATCATCAGTTGAAAAAATTAATTTTCAAGAAAACAATAAAATTTTCAATAAAAAAATAATTATTTTTTTATATAAAAATGGTACATTCTAAACAAAAATTGTAATAGTCGATATTTCAACCCAACAGAATTTCAATTTTAAATAAAAAAGAAATAAAGGTGTATTCCCAACCAAGAAAGATGACTTTTCGCCATAAAGAAGGAATGTACAATAAAAAAGGAAGCATTTTCAACAAAACAGTTGAATTTTCAACCAAAACAGATTATTTTATGATAAAAAAATAACTTCGGAAAAGCTAAGTTTTCAATCTAAAAAGTGGAATTTTATTAAAAAACAGTTGACTTTTATTACCAAAAAGGTGAATTTTGAACAAAAAAGTTAATTTTCAAACAATTAATATAAATTATCAACTAATAGTTAGAGCTTCAACTAAAAAAGATAAATTTTGAAGCAGAAATAAATTAGATAAGCGATTGAAAAATTGAATTCAAACCGAGATCCAAGCAAAAAGATGATTTTTGAACAAAATAGATGAATCATCATCTAAAAAAATTAATTCTGCAACAAAGAAGATTCATCTTCATAAATGTTTCAGGAAAATAAAAAAAATCTGATCAGATTCCTGGAAAAATTTATAATAAATTTTTGTTTTCAAAGATTAATTTAAAAAATTGTAATATCTCAAAACATATCAAAAGATTTCGAAAAAGCTCAACAAAGACATCCGGAAGGTTCCAAGGCAATTTTTAAAATTTCAGAGCGCACTTGTGCAACATTTTTCTCTTTATTGAAAGAATAAGTAGGCCGTGGAGCTCTAAATATAACACATTTACAAGTCATCAGTACAAAATGGAAAAACAAGAATTGTTTACACACTTATCTATTTCTCCTTACTTCATTTCAGCTACAGAGAATCCGTCTCGTCTATACAATCGAAAAGGCAAATAATTTTACTATGATGCACAATTTAATTTTTAACGACGTATGAAAAATAAAATACTTTGAAAAAATATTTTGCATTTTGAATCAATTAAATCTGAAAATTGGCTTTTTCAAAAATAAACCGAATATTAATTCTGATTTCCGTTGTTAAATTTCTGCGGGCTCAGTCTTTGTGTTTCTTAAAATGTGCACATTTCACAAAAACGGGGGGGGGGGGGGTCAAATTTTACACAAATCTAATACCGTATATCGTCTTGAGGAATTTTTTCATATCAAATTATTTAAAATACACAACTCCAGTTGAATCATACTGCAGTGAATTTAGCATCTTAGGTTAATATTTCGATAAAGCAAATGCTGTGAATTCAATTAAATTTTGTAGGACTTACTCTTAGCTTCCTTTAATGTTAGTTCTGTTGACAATACCAACTTAAAACATTCACCACTGTAAATTAAGTTACAAAGAATAAAAAGAATTAAAAATCGCATAGCTTTTAGTGTAAAAGACTTTAATATTGAAGTGCTTCTACACAGTCTAACCGAATAACTGAACATTCCTTTAGTGTTCTTGCTCTATATATATGGATGCCAATTGCCCCTCCACTTTTGTATGATGAGTGTAAGATAGGCATCTACAAAAAAACTAGTGAACTTTATTTACTAGATTAGATGCAGACTGAAAAAGAAGGAAATGTGCGAAATAAAAAATTCCGAAATTGGAAAATTGCCGAAATATAAAAATCCCGAATTGGGAAATTCCCGAATAATAAAATTCCTAACAGAAAACTGCCAAATTATAAAATATTCGAACGCGCGACTGTTGGTTCTCGCGCTTTGCTCGCAATAATATATTTTCCTTGCGCTATGCTTTCCGTCTTTGTATTTTCCTCACATTTTTGCGCTGGCCTTTTAAAATTAAAAGTCAAAGCATCCACAACTGTAATTTGGTGACTGTGAATTCTCTTTTGTTAAATTTCCTACGACGTTAACGAACACAGTCTCATCACGTATCTTGTGCTTCGCAATCGATTTTGTCGAAAATGCGAAATTTTCTACATTATGTTGAACTCCATATCATATGAAATGTATATTGTATATTATATTTATTTATATACCTCGGTCTGGGGCTGCTCATTCAGATATTGAAAAATAAATTTCAGATTTTATTTTTAATGATTACTTTAATATTTGTTTCTCATCCTGAATTAAATGTTATACTCAGCTACCCTGAAAATGTATCATTGCGCGGGGCATAGGGGCATATGGGCATAGGGGCATAGGGGCGTGTCTGTTTTGTAGGACTTTGAAAAGCTATATAATTGCTCTTTCAAATTCATTTTCGTATTTTGCATCGTTTCCTTCGGAATTGGAATTTTGTGTTGTCAAATTTCTGAAAATTCTAATACTTTCTCAATCATATATGATTAGAATTTAATAAATTCTAACAAATTTGTATTTTTGTTGGGTAAACAACTTTTGTCAATCAATTTTTTTCGTACCTTTTGTCGTTTTTCCACTTTTTCATTTTTATTTTTAATGTTATTTTTTATGAATAATATCAAAACTACGCGTCCTATCAAAAAGTAATTCATGAAAAATTTGTAGATATGTTTGAGGTGCACAATTTTCATTCACCAATTTTTTTCGTAGCTTGCAACGTTTTTCCAAAAAAAATTTATTTGTTTATTTTTAATGTTATTTTTCTCGAATAAAACAAAAATTACGGGTCCTATCAAAAAGTGATTGTTGACAAATTTGTAGATCTTTTTTGAGAGCACAATTTTTGTTTGTTCTTTTTTTTTGTATCTTGCATAGTTTGACCATAAAATGGAATTTTTTACTTTTCATTATTTTTTATGCGATCAAAATTTGAATTCTCGATCTTTCAAGAAAATTTCAAAAGTTGTTATGATAATCTTGCAGGGCTTTCAAGAACCAAATCTTTTCTTCTTTTGACTTTTTTTCATATCGTGCGTTTTTTTACTTAAAATTTTGATTTTCGATTGATTTTTCAAATTTTGTAAATGTTATAACTCTCATCATTTTTTTCATCGAAAAAAGTCAATGGGTTAACTTGTTCGGATTTCTGATTACTACAAATAGCCGTACACAAAATTTTTATATCTCAAAAAAAATGGTCTCAAAAATTTTGAAAATCCCCCAACTTTTTGAATTTTCATCCAAAATGGCTGGTTAATGAACTCGTTTTTTTATGACCTGAAAAAAGTATACCAAAGCTCGATTTGATCCGTTCATTTTGTCGAGAGTTATCGTGTTTGCGAACGGACGGCAGGACGGACAGACAGACGCCATCGCCAAAACGTGATTTTCGGCTTCAGGGGGTCTTGAAACGTGGAAATCCGTTGAAAAACTGAGGTGTCAAATTTCGGCCAATTCGAATACTTTCTCAATCATAAATGATGAGAATGTAAAAAACTAATAACAAATAATAGTAGAAAGTTGAAGTTTTTTCCTACAATTTTCCTTTTTTGTCTATTTTTCAGTTAAAGTAAGTCATTGGTTAATTCAAGTTAAGAGAAATAATTGTTTATAGCTTTTTTCTCTCAGAATAGCACTAAAGAGTGGCTTTTTTTTCGAATTTTTCAACCTGTTTTCAACTTTTCACTTAGAGCGAGGCAATAATCAATTCAATTTGACAGAAATAATTGTTCAAGCCATTTATTACTATTCATAACAATATTCTCTTAGAGTAATGTTAGAGACTGGCGTTTTTTTCTGAAATATTAAACTTTTTATCCACGTTTCACTTATAGCGAGGTTTAATGAAATTTAACAAACATAATTCTTTAAACAAAGTATTATTATTTTTAACTATCTTCTCCTAATGTAATTCTAGATAATTGTGGGTTTTTCTGCAATTTTTAACTTTCGGTCCACTTTTGACTTAGTGAGATAATAATTAACGCAAGATGCTGAATATAATTGTTTAAACCATTTATTACATTCTCGTCATAATCAGAAGGTAAATTTTGATTCAAGTTTGATGTGAAAATTGACTATTGCGGACTTCTTTTGAAAGAGTAACCGGTTTTGCTTGTGCGTTAGCACACGTTTTTGTAGGGACCGGAAAGAATTTTTTGACCAACGTATCTGGTTTCAACCACAAAAAAAAATGAAAAATCAAAATTTCCATTTTGCTGTCAAACCAGGCAAGAAAAAAAAACGAATGTACAGAAATTGTGCACCCAAACATGATTTACAAATTTGTTACAAAACACTTTTTAATAAGGTGCGTAGTTTTTGTTTTAATCGTGCAAAATAACAACAATAAAAAAAAAATGAAATTTTTGGAAGAACCACATAAGCTTCGTAAAAAAAATTAATAGATAAAAGTTGTTCACCCAAAATGGGATTACAAATTCGTCATTAATCATTTTTTGATAGGACGCGTAGTTTTTGTTTTATTCGTAAAAATAATATCAAAAATTAAAAAATTAAATTTTTGTAAAAACGACACAAGCTACGAAAAAAAGTTAACAAAAGTTATTCACTTAAAAAAGAGTCCTAAATTTACTAACGATAATTTTTTGATAAGATGCTTAGTTTTTGTTTTAACCGAAAAAAATAACATTAAAAATGAAAAGGTTAAATTTTTGGAATAACAATATGAGCTACGATAAAAAAATAATACTACAAAAGTTATTCACCCAAAAAAAGAAATAAAAATTTGTTATCAATCATTTTTGTATGAGATGCTTAGTTTTTTTTTTATTGAAAAAATAACATTAAAAATGAAAAAATTATTTTTTTGGAAAAACGACACAAACTACAGAAAAAAATGAATCAACAAAAGTTATTCACCTAAAAATGAAGTACAAATTTGTTATCAAATATCAATCAGAATACTAATAATATATAATAATATATTGATTATATATATATATATATATAATATGATAATAATTTATTATAATAATATTATTAAAATACGATACTTTGAAGATACCTACAAATTTTCGAAGTGGAAAAATCACTGATTGAGAACGTTTATAAGAAATATAAAGGAACTTCTTACTATGTTTCACGGTTACGATTTAAAAAAATTATAATTCATGAGGCAACAATAAAAAAGCAGGTTTAGTGCATGACATTAGAATCATCAAAAACAGGCGTCAAAAAAGACGTGCGACATCTTATCTTGTGCATTGCGTAAACCTGTATGATTTATGAAATTGGTTGAAAAATATTTATATTTATACCCGTGGAGAAATTGCCCAATTTGATCCTGATTCCCGACGTGGACCTGATCGGGTTAGCTCAATGCGGCCCTGATCATGGCTACTGTTGTGGTCCTAGTCACTAATCTAAAGTTAATTAGTTAAATTTAACTTCTCATATGCAAAGAATGTAAGAAACGAGAAAACACTAAAAAAGGCTCAAATTTATTTGAATAAAATGTCTAAAAATGTATGTTTACGAACGCATTAAATTAGTTAACAAATATACAATTATCAAGTTAGTATTAATTATTGTAGGTATTTTTTCAATCTGTTTAGAGTTTATACTTATTTAGATTTGAATTTGCCGCGCTAATCTCGAATGTATTCGATTAGTCTTTCATTCGATTATTTGGCAACGAACGAACGGAAGGAAGACAACTTTGTAAAGTGACAAACCGTAAACAGATAAAATAAAATTTAAATTTAAATAATTCTCAATTCACCTCGTTCATCATTTACGCAAAGTTTTTAGACTGGGGCTAGGTGTTCATATAAAACTAGAATTATTCAGCTCTCTAAGATTTCCGACAGTGAACTTCGAGAAAGCGTCGACATTTTAAAGATCATTAATGGTTCGTCTTTGCGTGAAAATGTTAGATAGATTGAGAATTCAGATCCAGAATTGGGACCAACCGTACAAAAAATCCCACTATTCTTTTTAGTATGCCATAAAGGTATGTATAGACCTAATGCTGTAACTTTTTGGCATTCTAACCTCACTTTTTTATTCTTTGCTCCACGTGTCAAAAAACTTTTTAATGAAATGGTCGAATTTTCAAATAAAAAAGATTAAAGTTCAATAAAATATTAGAATTTTCGAGAAGAAAAACAAATTTTTTAGAAAGCAGTTAATTTTTGATCAAAAAAGTTCATTCACAACAAAAAAAGCTAACCTTTTTTACCATGAAAGCTGTAGTTTTAATCAAAAAGTTGAGCTGCCCACAAAAAAGAATAATTTTCTACCCAGAAAGACGACTTTTTAACAAAATATATGAATTTTTAACAAGATAGTTAAATTATCAACCAAAAAGTTGAACTTTCAACAAACAAGAATCATTTTCTACCTAAAAAGACGATTTTTTAACAAAAAATATGAATTTTCTACCAAATCGTTGATTTCTCAACCAATAAGTTAAATTTTTAACGAACAAGATAAATTTTCTACTCAAAAAGACGGCTTGTCAACAAAATTCTTGAATTTCCTACCAAATGGTCGAATTTTCATCTCATAAAATATACGTGATAAAGTTGCAACGAAAAATGGAATAGTTAAATTTTCAGATAAAAGCTGCGATAAAAAATTAACTTCGAGCAAAAATATCAATTTTCAACAAAATTGTTACGGTTTTAACCAAAAGGGATAAATTTTCGACCAAGAAGATTAATGTTCTATCAAAAAAGATGAATTTTCAACAAAACATATGAACCTAACGACAAGTTTCAAAATATTTTTTAAAATATTTATATAATGTTTAATATTCTCAATTAATTGTTTACTTTTCCAATAAATAAATTATATTTTAATAATATTGTTGTAAATAAAAATTAGAAGGGGCCTGGTCAGGGCCAGATTGGGCCTTCCATATGGATACCCCAGTCAGGCCGTGATCCGATTAGGCGTTTCATTTCGAGTCTGACCCTAACTGGGATACCCGATTGGGGCCAGATTTTTCCAGATCTGGCCCCGACCAGGGCCACTCTGAAATTTCTGCATATTGATATATTTTTCTTGAAGTTGACAAAATTAGCACTAAAGATGACAAGCATAAAAATGTGCGCTAAAAATACGCGTTATCTGCTAATTTCTACTCAGAAAAATATTTGTCCTCAATTAAAGAAAACACTTCTTTAATATAGTTTTTTTTTTCACTCAAGTAAGAATAACTTCTCTCTGAAGAAAATCATTTTAAATTAAAGAAAAATTTTCATTGGAATAAAAAAAATGTCTTTGAAGACAAAACATTTCTTTGCATTAAAAAAAATTTCTTAGAATCAAAGAAACTTCTCTTTGAATGAATGTTTTTCTTTGATCCAAAGAAATTTTCTTTGAATCAAAGAATCTGTTTTCTGAGTGCATTCAGTAATCTTATTAAGAACTCTAGATGCTTTATTCGCTTTAAAATTTTCCAAGCCAGATTTTTATGAAAAATTTGTTTGTTCAACCGGATCTTAGTTATTGAATAATAAAATAGTAATATTTTAGCACGGAAAATTAAAAAAACACAAGTTTATAAAATATATTGACTATAAATATTTAGTGATTAATAATTATTGCAAGTCAATCAAAATAGTTGTTTAGACAATTTATTATTGTTTATAACTATTTTCTCGTAAATAATCGCTAGAAAGTAGCCGTCTCTTCTGAAATGCTTAACTTTTCTTTACTTTCTTAGTTATGAACAAATAATAAATAAAAAATAGGCAGAATCATTTTTGAAACCTTCTTCTTTTTTTTTGTGAATATATTTTGCTGGAGGGGGGCTGATATCAAAATATGTTCAATTCCCAATTTTTCTTGTACGCTTTGCAATACGCTTCTTGTTGTAATTTAAAACAGAACTTTTACAAGTCATGTACACAGCTAGTTCTCCCCCTATTCCTAATTATTCCATTCTTTGTATTTGTCTCTTGTTTAAGATAGCTTTTTGTTGAATGAATTTTTTCAACCGTTAGGAAAAGAGCAAGAATAATTCAGTCAAAAAAGTAAAATAATATTTAAAAAATGATTCTTGTTGATTTTCACTTATTATTTGTTCATAACTGAAAAGTTGAAGAAAAACTAAAGATTTCATAAAAAAGCAACTTTCTAGCATTACTTTAAGAGAATATAAACAATAATCAATTGTTTATATAAGCATGTTTGTTGTCTTGCATTAATTACTATCTCACTAAGTAAAAAGTGAATAAAAATTTTAAGAGTTCAGAAACAACCGCAACTTTTTCGCACCTATCTAAGGAAAGAAAGTTATAAACAATTATGAATTGCTGAAACAGATATGTTTGTTAATATTTTTGTAGAAAGTGGGTAAAAAGTTCAACATTTCAGAAGAAACTGTAACTGTAGTGCATTGATGAAGAAGAAGATAGATATAAACAATAATAATTTGTTTAAATAATTATTTTTGCTAAATTAAATTAATTGTTAACTTACCCTGTGTGAAAAGTAGAAAATTTAGTTGTGAATTTCAGAAAAAACCGCAACGTTGTATCATTATTCAAACTGAATACTATTAATAATAATAAATTATTTCTACAAATAATTTTTTATCTTCAATTGATTATTTAAGTCACTCCAAGTGAAGAGTGAACAAAAAGTTCAAAGTTTCAGAAAAAACAGCAATTTTTTAGCATTATTCTAATTTGAATCTTAAGAATATTTCAAAAAAATGTTTAAAAAATATAGATTTTTGAAGCCTTCGAACGAAAAATTCAGACTTTTTTTAAAGAATTTTGAAGGATTTCAAGAAAATGAAGGAAATATTCGAAAATTCCTGGGTAACTTTAAATAATTTTTTATTTTGCAAAACTATTTTTAAACCAAATTTAAAAGGATTCTAAAACATTTCGAAAGATTTCTCAAAATACCAGCAAAGATCTGAAAGATCTTAAGTCAATTTTTTTCAGTTTTAAAAGATTTTTCAAAAATTTTAAGAAAAATTAGAATCATTCAAAAATATATGTACAAATTTTAAAAAAATTTGAAAAATAATTAAAAATGTTTAATGATTTGAAAAAATTAAAATATTTAGAACGATTTTAAAACATTTCATAATATTTTTTAAATTGTCGAAAAATAATCTGAAAAATTATAAGGTAATTATTTTTAGTTTTGGAATATTTTTCAACAATTTTGGGAAGAATTCCAATTTTTAGAAAATATATGAAAGTTTTGCAAAAATTTCTAAAATGATTTACAATTTGCATAGATTTAAAAAAATTCAAAAAACAAAATGTAGATTTTTTAAGATTTCCGAACAAAAAGTGTGAAAATTTTTTAAGGGGCTTGAAAGGTTTCAACAGAATAATACAAATATTTTCTGAAGATTCCTGAGAAAATTTAAAGTTTCGAAGAGATTAAAAATATTTGAAAACTTTGAAAGATTTACGAAAATTCATAAAATTATTTTCAGTTCCTTTCAAACTCCCACAAGTTCTAAATGTCTTCCAGGCTAAAATATAGTTTTCCTAAAATTTTGTAAAATCCTTTAAATAAAAAAAAATTATTGGAAATTTTCTTTATGTTTTCGACACATCCGAAATTTTCGGAAATCTTGTTAAATTTTCTCTAGAAACCTAGTAAAAATATATTCATACAATCTTAAAAACGAATGAACCTAAAAAATGAATTGTTATCTGAAATTTTCATTTTGTTTCCAAAATTATTGCCCACTCAAATCTAAAAACTACATGCGCTTCTATCGCGCGATTGAAGGTGCTAGTTCAACAAAAAATGATGCTCAATATTAAATGAATATAAAAGTCTAAACATTATGTTTTTAAATTTATCCTCATGTTATTTTTTTCATTAATTAATAATCTGGAAAAAGGAGACTTTCTGAGAATTATAGTTCATAGTTTCAACATTAGCAAGTTCATTTCTTTAGGAAATTAATATCTTCATACACATACATTTCAAGAAGATTATTTTCAATGTTAATAAATAAGGTTGAATGGATGAAGTTAGTCAATAATTTTTGTTTTTCCATTTAGAGACAGCTGCTTGTAAATACGTCATGTTTTTCAAAGTGATCTGCCCTATTTACCAGTTTCACAATATAACCTTCTTCTTATTTCAATACAGCTGAAAATCAGACCAGGATGGCTGTGTTAATGAAGGAAAAAAATTCGCGACTTTTTCCGGGTTCGTAAAATTTGTTATGGCCATTGAAATTAAAAAAATTTCCATATTAACGTTCTTGCTTATAATTAAGGCACTGACTAGTATTACGGAATTTTCCGTAAAACTAATTGGTCAAGTATAGTGCAAGGGCTAGCATTATCTGGAATTTTCGATAACGCTAGCCCTGAATGAGCTGTTAGTTAGTTCATCGAACTGATACAAATATCACATTTTTAAACATTATATATGACAAATAAACCTTTGCACAACAACCATTTTTTCGGTATTATAATTAAATCCCAAATAATAACATATATTGTTTTGGGAATGATCAAACACTGTAAAAACTAGGATTCGTTTTAGAACCTAATTCGGTATTAAAACAGTTCATACAACAAAACAATTGCACTTCAGTTTGATCCGCCAGCCCTCTCTAGGGATCGCGGGACCTTGTAGCTGGTGGGAGGGCTTACGGGGCTCATTGACCTCAGATCCGAAATAGGTAAACCTGAGGGGGCGCATCGCGAGGTGTGGCTACTCTGGGGAACTGACGGACTCAGGTCGGTGAGACTTAAACCAAGGAGCGATCCTTCCAGGGGGTAATGGCAAAGCCCACTGGAATATCGAGAGCGCGAGTTCTCATGCTCCCAAGCTAAGATGTGATCGCCGTATCGAGAGCTGAATGGCACCAGGGTCAACAAATCCTTGAACGCCCGGTCTGCCCCCCTCAGTAGAGGTGGTAAGGCGGGGGTTTCAAAGGAGGTGCCTTGACGGAGACTTTGGGACACCAGGTCGAATCCCATAGTATTTAGACCCGCCCGCTGCAAGAGGGGCTCTGTGGGGGGTGTTTCTTATTTCCCTAGCTTCTCGCGGGACATAAATGTTTCCAACAAATTAAAAAAAAAAAAACAGAAACGATGAGGGATCCGTTTCGGGTCCATCATCCAACCCACCGCCAAAAGAGGGAGACTTCGTAGGAGGCAACCCTCCAGAGGAGGTGCGAAATAGTGAAGATGGTGGAGACAATTATGTCGAAGCCGTGGAAGTGCAGCTAACGGAACTCTCCGTAGGGAAGAGGCACCGTAGCGGAGCACAAAAAAGGAGAGCCCGTAGTGCGCGGCTCGCAAACAGCAGCCAAGGCTCCTCACAGGGGGCAGTGGCTGCTCAAACTTTACCCGGAGCAACTTCTCAGGCTTATTCTATAGGCAACAGGAAGAAGGGCTATGGAGAAACTCCCCCAAACAGGAAGTTGAAACGGCAGAAGGCTCTGGTAACACAGGGCCTTACTGTCGCGCAGATGGCCAACAACGCCCTGGTGAGAGTTGTCGTTGCGTCAGGTTATCCTGATGACTGTCTAACTCTCGAGGATTTGGACAGGTTGAGGGATGAAATCTCAGAAGGGATTGACGCGTTACCTCGTGAGGGACGCGCCACCAGATTCAACAACATCTTCATTAGGTCTGGGGCTATCGTTGTGGAGGCCGCGGATATCTGTTCGCGAGACTGGATTGTGGAAAAAACCCCAATGTTCAGGCTTAGAGAAGGTCTGAACTTGGAAGTCAAGGTGACGGAGTGTCTGCAAAGGTACCGCAGAGCGACCGTACTGATTTCCGGCAACCCCGAGAGTCCGGCGACCGTTCAGGGGCGCCTGAGTTTTCAGAACCCGTCTCTACGAACTGATTCGTGAAAGATGTTTTCCGACAGGCAGGGATCCAGGCCGAAGAGGAGAGGCTGGATTCTAGTCGTTGGTCTTCCCGAATCCTCAATCAGAGCCCTTGCGGCTCTAGATTATCGTCCCTATCTAGGGGCGAGTAGGGTTACCTTCCGGGTGACCCAACTGGGATCCACAGGGGTCCCAGAAGCGTCCGGAGGTGCCCCGAACCAGCCTTTCAATGGCTGAGACGGGAACCTCCATTACGCAGATTAATTTGCACCACAGCAAAGGCGCCTCGGTGGTTTTAGCCAGACGCATGTCTGTGGTGCAGACAGGGCTCGCCCTAATCCAAGAACCCTGTTTATACAGGGAAAGAATTTGTGGCTTGTCAGGATGTGGCTGCATATATAATGGGCCATGCGAAAAAACGCCAAGGGCATGCATAGCCGTCAAGGGTATGGATGCGATCTTGGTGCCTAAGTTCTGCTCTAGAGATCTCACCGTTATTAAGGTGAGACCCAGGGGCAGTAACGGAGAGAGGCTAGAGGTATTTATTGCCTCGGCTTATTTCCCTGGCGATGCCGAGGGACCCTTGCCTCCCAGAGAGCCTCCCAGGCTGTTGGGCTGTGATGCAAACTCTCGCCGCACGGTGTGGGGAAGCACAAACATCAATGACAGAGGTAGAGATTTAATTGAATACATAGCGGGCACAGAGCTGGAGATTCTGAATCGGGGTGATACTCCCACATTCCAGATTAAAAACAGGAGTGAGGTTCTTGATTTGACTCTATGTTCAGGTGCACTGAGGAGCAGGGTAGTGGATTGGAGAGTCTCCGATAAGGAGTCTCTTTCGGACCACAAAGACATCGTGTTTCGATTAACCCTAGGTAATCCAGTGGTTTCTAATATCAGAAACCCCAGAAATACACTTTGGGACTCATATAAAGAGGAACTCAAAGGGAGGCTTGCGGAATTCCCCACAAGCTATGGTACCATTGATGAGTTGGAGCACGCCGCAGATTTTCTGTTAAGGGCTCTGGCAACATCATATGAGAACAATTGACCTACAAGCATAATTAAATCTAGGAAGGGAGCAGAATGGTGGAACACCCACCTGAAGAAACTCCGTAACAAGACAAGAATATTGTGCAATAGGGCAAATAGAATTAAATTACCTTCGGACTGGGACATCTATAAGACGGCCTAGTGTGAATACAATAAAAATATAAGGAAGTATAAGCAGGAAGATTGGAGGGGCTTCTGCAAGGAATCGAAAAACATTCCGGAAACAGCGAGGCTCCACAAGATCCTGGCGAAAAATCCAGAAGCTCGCCTCGGGCTCATAAGGCTCGATAATGGTGAGTTTGCCAAAGATGAAGAAGCAACGCTGAATCACCTGATGGAAGTTCACTTCCCGGGTTTTCAGCGAATCCGAACCGACCAAGAGGAGGAAGGCCGGGGCCAAGGTGTGGAAAGGACCGACTGGAATTTCGCCGCTAAGGTCGTTGATTACAAAGAGGTAGAATGGGCCGTAGGGTCCTTCTGTCCCTTTAAATCACCAGGGGCGGATGGCATTTATCCAGCGCTTTTACGAAAAGGCATGGATTTAGTCGTCCCTCCTCTGACAAAATTATTCAGGGCAAGTGTAGCCCTTAAACACGTGCCATCGGCATGGAAGGATGGCAGAGTGGCCTTTATACCCAAACCTTGGAGGGAGGGTTCCACTGCTGCCAAAGATTTCCGACCGACCTAAATACATTAGGGATGAGGTGCTCTTGGCCTCCCAGCTGCATAGAGTGCAGCATGCTTTCCAGGCAGGCTGCTCGGTAGAAACTGCGCTTCATGCTGTTGTGTCAAAATTGGAGCAGCAGTTGGAACAAAAGGGGTACGCTGTGAGCGCCTTCTTGGATATAGAGGGTGCTTTCAGCAATACTCCTCCAGAAGTCATCTGTCGAGAAGCTTTGAGATGTGGCGTGCTGGACCAGCTAGTTTGCTGGATAGGAAACATGCATTGTAGTGGACGGCCTTCTTCGAAGGCTAAATAAAGAGGGGTACTATACTCAGGGATATGCGGATGACTTTGTAATCCTAGTCAGGGAGGCTCATCTGGAAACGCTGATGAGTCTTATAAGGTCGGCACTGCGCATCGTAGAGCTCTGGTGCTGACGTGTTCAGACTCAGTTAAATATCTGGGAGTAATCCTAGATGGTAAGCTGAACTGGGCATAGCACCTGAAGACCCAATGCAGGAAATCTGTCATGACTTTTTGGATGTGCAGGAGAGCCTTTGAGTTGACGTGGGGGCTAGGGCCTAAAATGCTTGCATGGCTCTACTCTGCTGTCTTAAAATCCAGTCTCCTACATGCTGCCGTGGTCTGGTGGCCACGGGTGGAACTTAAAACAATGCAGGACAGGCTGCGAAGATTGCAAACGCTAGCATTTAGGAGTTTCACTGGAGCAATGAGGACTGCGCCCACAGCGGCGATAGGATGCATGCTCTTTGAGGAACCCCTACATGTTGCAATAACCGCTAGAGCGGCACACGCGATGGGCCGTCTATCAAGAGCATATAGATGGACTCCGGGGACTAGACACACTAGACTCCCAAGTGATATCAGCGCACTGCCGATTCCACAGATGAGGCAAGATAAAATAACAAAACGCTTCAACTTCGCCAAAGCTTTCCGCGTTTGCATCCCAAGCAGGAATCTGTGGAAAGCAAATGGTAACCCACTTCTCCAGGGGGAAATCTGGTATACAGATGGCTCCAGGGGAGAGGAAGGGTCAGGAGCAGGAATTTATGACAGCAAGAGAGGGCAAGGGATAGGGATCACACTTGGGCGACACGCTACTGTCTTCCAAGCGGAGGTCCTGGCCGTCCTTCGCTGTGCTGAAATACTAATAGAGCAAAACGCTGCTGGCAAACAGATTACGATCTGTTCGGACAGCCAAGCGACACTAACTGCAATAGGGAAACCAGACATAACATCAGAACTGGTTTAGGAATGCGAAAAGGCATTAAACCAACTTGCAGAAAAAAACAAAGTGGCTCTCGTATGGGTCCCTGGTGACACAGGGATCAAGGGCAACGAAAAGGCGGACCAGTTGGCGAAACGCGGTACAGCGAGCGAATACATAGGACAGGAAACGGTACTGGGATGTGTCTTGATGTGTCGGGATGGCCATTAAAAGCTGGATCCGAACAAAACACCGGAAATGCTGGGAACAAACCCAGGGTTGCCGTCAGGCGAAATCCATCCTGGGGTATACCTATAGGATGGGCAGAGCTAGGGAAATCCTGGGTTTACCCAAGAAAGATATAAGGACAGTGGTACGGACCCTAACAGCGCACAACCACTTGAACTATCATATGCACCAAATGGGGTATAACCCCACGACAGAGTGCAGGAAATGCGGCAGGGATGACGAAACATCCCTGCATGTATTATGCCAGTGCCCGGCATTAGCTAGACTCAGGAAACAGACCCTCGGGGCCCATTTCATGGAAACAGAAGAAATTGCAACGCGATCAGTGGTCGACATACTGGGCTTCGTCAAGAGGTCTGGATTCGACTGCTGAGAGTGAATAAGTAAGGGTGTGGCACAATAGGCTTTATAGCTTGAGCGCCAGGGGAACTCTTCATGGGCTTCCCATCCGCATTCAAACTAACTAACTTGATCCGCCAAGCTAATAAAATAATGTCGATTTGTGGATTGAAATAGGCTTGAAATGAGAATCATCTGTCAACAACTAAATCTGATAAAACAAAGTCTAAACTATCAAGTTTAGAAACCAACGTAACCCCGAAATGACATGTCAATCTCGCACTGTAAAAACTAGGATTCGATTTAGATCTTAATTCGGTATTAAAACAGTTCACGCAACAAAACAATTGCACTTCAGTTTGATCCACCAAGCTAATAAAATAAGGTCGCTTTGTGGATTGAAATAGGATCGAAATGAGAATCATCTGTCAATAACTAAATCTGATAAAACAAATTCTAAACTTTCAAGTTTAGAAACCAAGGTAACCCATGGGGCTGAAGTTCGAGCCGTATGAGTGTGACGGTTCAACACTAATTTTTACGAATTTTTAGTTTTTAATTTTTCATATTTTTTTTTGCATAACAATGAAGGATAATGTTCATAAAAAACATTGGCACTTTCGGTTTTTCGAATTTCGCCTGAAAAAAAGTGGGAACAGAAAGACAAATTTTTACGAAAACCTAAATTTTCTCCCAAACAGAATTTTTTTCTGTTTTTTAAATTCTAATGTCGACACACATTATTCACGAGGTATAAGAAACAGTTAAAAATTAAAGTTCCATTATCAAAAAAGTGTCAAATCCCATTAAACTTGCCACGGAAAGGATATACATCCACTTATACGGTCAATTTGAAGCTTGAATTAAAAATTTGTGCCAATTTTAAACTCGATATTATTAAAGGTATCACCTTCAGTAAATGAAATAAGCAAAAATAAAATAAAAATGCATGGAGCTGACGGGGGTCAAATCAGACCAAAGGTGCCCCGGAAATGGTATCAATCCACTTATACGGTCAATTTGAAGCTGGAATTTAAAATTTGTGCCAATTTCAAACTTGATATTATTAAAGGTATCACCTTCAGTAAATAAAATAAAAAAAAATAATTTTTAATCCATGGAGCGTACGGGGGTCAAATCGGACCAAAGGTGTCCCGGAAATGGTATCAGCCTGATTGTGACGGTTCCACTCTAATTTTTACGAATTTTCAATTTTTCATATTTTTTTTTGCATAACAATGTAGGATAATGTTTATAAAAAACATTGGCACTCTCGGTTTTTTTTAATTTCGCCTAAAAGAAATGGGAGCAAAAAAAAAACAATTTTTACAAAACCCTAAATTTTCTCCCAAACAGAAATAATTTTTCTGTTTTTTGAATTTTAATTTCGACACATTAAAGTCAGTACAAGTGGGGTTTTCGTGTCACAGACAATAAATTTAGGGTCAAAATAAAAAAATTCAAGGAATTAACTTAAAAATTTTTTTATTTCATTACATTACATGATTTCTATGATAGACAGCACGAGGGGTTTCGGGGCACAGAAAAGGAATTTGGGGTCAAAATAACAAAATTCCAAAATTTGACTTAAAATTGGTAAAATGTTATTGAATTGATAGATTTTAATGGAAATAGGAAAGGAGGGGATTTTCGAGTCTCATAATACGAATTTTGGTTTAAAATTCAAGAATTTAAAATAGCAACCTAAGTTCTGAAAATTCTATTTCATTGGTAAATTTCAATGAAAGTCAGTAAGAGGAGGGGTTTCAAATAACAGAATACGAATTTGAGTTTAGAATTGAAAAAGTTAAAACAAATTTTGAAAATTTTATTCAATTGGTAAATTTTCATGAAAGTCTGTAAGAGAACGTTTTCTGATTCACAAAAGAGGAATTTGCGGCCCAAAATTCAAAAAGCTGACATCAATTTTGAAAATGTTATTAATCTGGTATATTTATGTGAAAGTCAATACGAAAGTTTTTTTTCGGTGTAAGCATTCGTATTTTGAAGCTCGAAAAACTTCTTTGTTTTAGAATTCATGAAAATCTGCCAAATTAATATCATTTTCAAAATTTTAGGTTAACATTCTGTGTTCTATGACTTGATAAACCCCCTCGTAATCGACTTCCATGGAAATCTACCAGTTTAATCATATTTCTTAGATTTAAGTCCACTTTTGGAATTTTTGCCCCAAATTTGTATGCTGTAACTCAGAAAACCTTCTCTTACTGACTTTCATAGAAACTCACTAATTTAATAAATATTTCAAAATTTAGGTTTCGTTTTAACATTTTGAGATTTTTACCTCAAGTTTGTGTTGTGTGACTTGAAAATCCCCCTTGTATTGACTTTCATAAAAATCCACTAATTTTTAAAATTTAAGTCGCTTTTTTAATTTTGAACCCAAATTCGTATTTTGAGATTCGAAAGCCCCCTCCTTTCTGACTTTAATGGAAATCTACAGGTTTAGTCCAATTTTCCCAATTTTAGCTCAAATTTCCGAATTTCTTAATTTTGACTCCTAATTTGTATTCCAAGACTCGAAAAATTCCCTTGTTATGACTCATGAAAAGTAAGCAATTTTATAAAATCTTCCAAATTTTATTGAACTTTTTTAATTTTTTAATTTTGACCCCGAATTCGTGTTCTGTGCCCCTAAAACCCCTCTCGTACTGAATTTCACGGAAACCTACTAATTTAATAAGTTTCAAAATTAGAGTCAAATTTTGGAATTTTTTAATTCTGTCCCAAAATTCATGCACTGTACCCCTAAGTACTACCTAACATTAGTGCGCAGACGTGCGTGGTATGTAACTTTACTGCGCAGCCAAGGGTGCTGCGTAACTCTACTACGCAGACATACTTGCTACGTAATTCAATTGAGCATCCGTAAGTTCCGTGGAACTCTACTGCGCATATATAAGTACACTGTTAAAAAATTTTGGAATTCGCCAACACTTCTACAATACAAGCGTGAGGTAAAATTGCAAAAACGGTATCGGAATGACGAAATTGCAATACATGTATTGTAAGTGCTGTAAATCGTGAAGCACCGTCCAGAATTCCAATACATGTATTGTAGCGTTAGAAATCGAAAATTTTATTGTGCACAAAGAATTCACGGAATTCATTAAACTAAAGGAATTCACGAAATTTATGGAATTCGACGAATTCACTAAATTTATGAAACTCACAGAATTCATGATATTCACAAAATTCATGAAATTCATGGAATTCAAGAAATTTATGGAATTCGCGGAATTCAATAAATTTATGGAACTCACAGAATTCATGGAATTCACGAAATTTATGGAATTCATGGAATTCACGGGATTTATGAAATTCATGGAATTCATGAAACTTAAGGAATTCACGAAATTTATGGAATTCGTGGAATTCGCGGAATGAATGAAATTCACGGAATTCAAGGAATTCACTAAATTTATGGAACTGACAGAATTCATGGAATTCACGAAATTTATGGAATTCATGGAATTCGCGGAATTCATGGAATTCCCGGGATTTATGGAATTCATGGAATTCACGGAATTGATGAAACTTAAGGAATTCACGAAATTTATGGAATTCATAGAATTCGTGTAATTAATGGAATTTACGGAATTCACAAAATTTATGGAATTCACGGAATTCATGGAATTCGCGGAATACACTAAATTTATGGAATTCACGAAATTTATGAAATTCACTGAATTCACGGAACTCATGAAATTCTCAGAAATCACGGAATTCTTGGAATTCATGGAATTCACGGAATTCGTGGAATTCATGAAATTCACTGCAATCATGGGACTCGCCGAATTCATGGAATTCATGAAATTCACGGAATTCATGGAATTTAATAAATTCTCGGGATTGACTGTATTCACAGAATTCGCGGAATTAACTGAATTCACGGAATTCATGGAATCTACGGAATTCAACAAGTATATGGAATTCAAGGAATTGACGGAATTCATGGAATCCAAGGAATTGACGGAATTCAACGAATTCATTCAATTTACGAAATTCACTGAATTAACAAAATTAATGGAATTCGCGGAATTCACTGAATTCATGAAATTCACTGAATTTACGGAATTCTCGGCATTTACGTTCCATTCATTCCTTGAATTCCGTGAATTCGTTGAACTCCATGAATTCTTTGAATTCTCTGAATTCATTAAATTTTGTAAATTCGTTGAATTCTGTGAATTCAATTAATACCATGAATCGGACGAATTTTTTGAATGTCGTGAATTCCTTGAATTCCACGCATTCATTGAATACCACGAATTCCTTGAATTTCGTGAATTCTTTGAATTTGTAAATTCCTTAAATGTCGTGAACTTCATGAATTCCACGAATTCCTTGAATTTCATGAATTCTATGAAATCCGCGAATTCCTTGAATTCCGTGAATTCCATGAATTCCGTGCTTTCCTGCAATTCCTTGAAATCCTTGAATTCCATGAATTTCGTGAATTCTTTAGATTTCGCGAGTTCTGTAAATTCCTTAGATTCCATCAATTCCTTGAATTCCATCAATTTCGTGAATTCCAGTAATTCCGTGAATTCTATTAATTCCTTGAATTCCGCCAATTTCGTGATTTCCTTCAGTTCTATGAAATCTTTGAATTCCTTGAATACTATGAATTTCGTGAATTCCATGAGTTCTGTTAATTCCATGAATTCCGTGGATTCCACGAATTCTGTTAATTCGATGAATTTCCTGCATTCCATTAATTCCGTAAATTCCGTGAATTTGGTGAAATCCTGATATTCCGTGAATTTCTTAAATTCCATGAATACCTTGAATTCCATAAGTTTTGAGAATTCAATTAATTACGTGAATTCCATGAATGTCCTGAGAAATGATTTACGTTTTTTTTTTCTTCAATTTTTCGGTTCAACAGGTGTCGAGATATCCAGCCGCTAATATGATACAGAAGTGTTACTGGCTACTGGAAATGTATTGTAAAATTCCAATACATGTGAGGTACCATTGCAGTAAGAGAATTTGGGAACTACAACATTTTGTATTGTAGCGAAACTGGTACTGAAATAGACTATTTGTGAGATCACATTAGAACGCCCAAAAAAGGATCCCAGTTAAAAATGAATGCCTAGTTTTTACTGTGCAGACAATGAAATTGCCTCGTAATGGACTAAAAATTGGATTAACGAAATACATACATAAGGTAAACGTAAAGGTCGAGTCTGAGGCACGTAAGGAAACTAAATATTTTATGTGTACCTGGGACGATGGAAAAGGGATGCAAAGGTAGAAACATAGAAAATGGGGTGTTGAAAGGCGGTTTCGAAATATGGTTTGGAGTGGATGGTGAATCACATGGTAGGCAAGAGGTCGGTTTGATTATAAATGAAGAAGCAAGACAAAATCTTAAAGATCATGATTTTCTATTTCCCAGATTGTTGTGGGGTAGAATGAAGGTAAGAATCAGGAAATTATTCATCATAGCTTGCTGCTTCCGGGTTGAGAGCGATTCGAGAAGAGTCAAAGACGCCTTCTGGGACACTTTAAGTGATACAATAAGTACTTGCGATCAAAGTGAAAGAATAATTCTGCTAGGAGATATGAACGGATGAGTCGGCGTCCAACATCAGGATACAGATACAGAAACGGTGCTAGGTAAGTTTGGGGATCCAACAAGAGAAAATTATGACGGGGAAAAATTAGTTAGCTAATGCTCAGAAAAGGGCCTATTCATTACAAATACTTGGTTTCGACATAAAATGATCCACATGTGCACCTGGTGTAGAGAAAATAACCGCAGTATAATTGACTTCGTTATTGCGGATAAAAGACGAAGAGAACTCGTAAAAGATACAAGATTCATGAGGGGTTCTGAATGCAATACTTCTAGTCTCCAAAATAAACTTAGGGCGTGGATGGAGAAGAAAGAGAACCAAACAAGCGAAAAAAACGCGAATCAAGATTTAAAATTTACTGAAACCGGAAGTGCGAATAGATTTTCAGAATAAGTTAAATGAACGCATAGATAGGCCAACTTCAAAGACGCTTAGAAGCAATAAAGATTGAGAGGGCGCATGGACTATGTTACGGAATATCATTGTTAAAAATGAGACCGAAGTGTGTGGTACGGCGGTTGTCGGAAGAAAGTCTGGTGTTCCATGGTAAAATGATGAAATTGAAGCTGCCCGACGAGAAAGAAGCGTAAAAGAGAACGTTGAACATCACAGGTCTTAGCGATGATGAGAGAAATAGGCTCAAAAATGATTACAGACACAAAAATAGGAAAGTTGAACGACTAGTCGAGGAAAGTAAAGATAAAATCAGAACAGAATAGTGGAATAAAATACATAAAAATACATAAAAAGATGGAGGGAATTGAAAGTACAAAGTTTGTCACATGAGAAACAGCGGAATTTATGGAATTCAAGGAATCCATGGAATTAATGAAATTCGCGGAATACATGGAATCCAAGAAATTCATAGAATTTAAGAAATTCATGGAATTCAAGTTGTCCAAGGAATTTATGGCATTCAAGGAATTCACTCAATTCACTGAATTAACGAAATTCACTGAATTTACGTACTTCTTGGAATTCACATGCCATGAATTCCACGAATTTCTTGAATTCCATGAATTCCTTGAATGAGATGAATTCCTTGAATTCCTTGAATTCGATGAATTCCTTGAGTTCCTTGAATTCGATGAATTCCTTGAATTTCATGAATTCCATGAATCCCTTGAATTCCTCAAAAGTGGATCCCTTATGAGAGAACTCAAACTGCATTTTGTTTCTTTTAGGTACATTCGCCTTCTCATTGAGAAATGCCAAAATGCTTTCTGTTTCGTCATCGTCAAAAAAATCCTACGGCCGATACTTCTTTGAGGTCGAATCAATCAACTTCTTCTCGAATTCTTTTTGATAATTTCATATGAAAGAGTTGAAATATTTATTTATTTTATATGATCATAGTGAATTTTTGTTTCATACTATTTTTGTTGACATTATGGAAAAACCTGACTTTCGAACATTGATAAAAACTCGAAATCTTTCCGGTTCTCGAACACTTTTGATTTCAGTTTTGCTCAAGATATAATTTTTAACAATAATTGGATGGCAAATTCATTGGAATTGAATTTTTGGTACATCTATTTAAAATCAAAAAAATGTTTTCCTGAAAGGCGAGGACACAAGCTTTTTACATTCTCATCATAATGAGAAAGTATTGGTTTTATGTGAAAAATGACTTTCGCGGATTCCATCAAATGTCGACGTTTTGAGGCCCCCTGAGTCAGAAAAAATGGTTTTTACGTCGGTGTCTGTCTGTCTGTCGTTGTCGTTGTCGTTGTCGTTGTCGTTGTCGTTGTCGTTGTCGTTGTCGTTGTCGTTGTCGTTGTCGTTGTCGTCTGTATATCGGATAACTTTTGAAAGACTAATCGGATTAGATTGTGCTTTGGCACACAGTTTCAGGGGGCAAAAAGAGGAATCGAGTTCGTTAACCAGCCATTTTGGATGAAAATTCAAAAAGTTAGAGCATTTTCTAAAATTTTTAGACCACTTTTTTTCAAATTTCAAAATTATATGTGCGGGCGCTTATAGTAATCAAAAATCTAAACAATTTATCCTCACGACTTTTTTTGATAAAAAGAAAATTGTCCGAGTTACAGCATTTTCAAAATCCCCCCAAAAAAGCGAAAAGTAACATTTGCGGCCAAACAACGCACGATACGAAAAAAAGTCTAGATAGGAAAAGTGTTTCTTTTCGCACGTCCTACAAGATTATCATAACGACTTTTTGAATTTTCTTGAAAAATCGAAAATTCATATTTTTATTGCACAAGAAATAATGAAAAATCAAAAAAATCAATTTCACGGTCAAACTATGCAAGATACGACAAATAATGACTGGACTAAAATTGTGCATTCAAAAAAGATCTACACATTTCTCATGGGTCACTTTTTGATAGGATGTGTAGTTTTTGTTTTATTCGTAAAAAATAACATTAACAGTGAAAAAATCGGCCCGATAAGCGGGCACATTCTCATCAAAACTTTGGTTATTTACTTTATTTTTCATCTCGGGTGTGTTTTTTCACAATATTTCATTGTTTTTATGTTCTCAATACTATTTCTAACGATTGAAACAATAAAATATAATAATAATTCAAACAATTTATTCTGACTGAAAATCTGACTTTTATTTCAGAATGCGTTTTGATCTTTGTTTATTAAAATAATTTCTGTGAAAAAATTCGACTATTACATTTATATTTCAAGAACTATGTTCCAAATAGACGAAATGAATATATATATATATATATATATATATTTAAAAAAAAAAGAAAAAAAAGAGTTATTGGTTCCTCGTTTAGAGGTTGGCCGAGAATGCGTAGATGGAAACATATGAACTCCTATCTAATACAACGTTGCTGAAGGCTGGTGACCTTCTCAGTATAAAACATCAACCAATTGCGACTATCTCGGTTTCCATTCCTTGTCCTCGCCCCCCCCCCTCCCCCCGTAACAGAAGTTTTGGTGGGACTGACGTAAGAACTGGACTCTCCACTATACGACGAATCACTACTTAACTTGGGCATGATTTCGACTCGCACAACAAATTTCGCGCATAAAGGTGGTAGTTGGGTGTACAATCTAAACATGAATAATACAAACAATAAAGTAGCCTCGGAATGGACAGAAACTTTGATTGAGGTTTTGAAATAGGGTTAGGAGTAGATAGGGAATCACATGGTAGTCAAGGGGTCGGTTTGATTATGAATGAAAAAGCAAGATATATGTTCCAAAAACGACTTAAATACTTTTTTTCTCCCCTTTTCAGATAGTTGGAAAAAAATGTTTCTGATTGTAGGATTTTTTATAAAGATACGGAAATATACGCTGAAGTAAAGGAATTACCTTCTTCATTTTAAATCAAATACAACTTTAGTCATTTTTATCTGAAGAACATTGAACATATGGTCGTTGCGAAGCGCGACGACCAAATTGCGCGCAGGAAGCGCGCTCAAACTTTTGGGTTTCTATTATACGATGAACAGAAACGAGCGTGAAGCGCGAGGTTCACATGATGATCATAACAAATATCGAGCGCGAAGCGCGAGTGTCGTGATGAGAATGTGTTCCTTAAGGTCGATAGAACCTTAAGTAAATTAGTTCTTATTTTTATGTAAAACTGACATAATTAAACCAAAAGCAGGTCATAACGATGAAGCTTACTAAGAGAGTATTAGCCTGCGAAGCGCGCAATAGCGAGCACACGAAGTGTGAAAACCTAGACGACAAATGTGTCCGAGCGCGTAGCGCGAGGTGAAAGCATTATCGAGCGCGAAGCGCGAGATAAACATATAATCGAGCGCGAAGCGCGAGATGAATACCTAATCGAGCGCGAAGCGCGAGATCCAACAGGTGCGCGCCCTAGGCGCGCTGAAACTTGCGAGCTAACCGAGCCGCGCGCGAAGCGCGCGATGAGAATGTGCGGGCAGATTTTTTTAAATTACCTTCCATATTTTTATCAGGTTATACTAGAAGGACAATAAGCTTTTTTATATAGTAAATTCGAAGCAACTTGAAAAAACTGGTATGAATTTTTTGAATATGCATCTTTTTAAATTTAAAATTCAAAAAAAGCTTGAAATATAGGGATTGCCATTTCTTATCATAGTTTTCTAGATTTTAAAAAAATCTTTCCCTAAGTTGCATTAAAAAAACATTTTTTAGGGTGTCTATTGGACCGGGAAACCGGAAAAAATCTGGGAATTTTATTTGATCGTAAAAACCGGAAAACCCCCAGGAATTTTATTAAGGGCCGGGAATTTTTTGTATTTTATCAATTAATTGACTTTTTTCTACTTTATCTTTTTTTCATTCCATTTCTACTTTATCTACAGTCGCAAGGTTCCTTCCTATGCTCATCTCATGTACCGATTCATGTAATTTTTTTATTTATTTTTTATGTAAAATCGGTTCCAATAGCAGATAGTTTGCTTAAATCTTCCCGTAATGCACATTCCGTGTACGTTGCTTCGAAGAAGGTTGAACTGGCTGCAAATAAAAAGGATTTAGAGGAGAAACAAGTAAAAAAGAGAAAAGCAGAAGAGGCCAAAGAGCTTGAAAACCAAAAAAGAAAAATTATGAAAGTAGCTGCCCAGCAGGCAGAAGTTTTACAAGACAAAATCAATGCTCTGAAAGGACGCCGGCGTGCGGAGTTTTTAATTGATTTTCGAGTATATAATAATATATATACGCATATAAGTATATTATACTTATATTTTATTTTTTCATTCTTAAGACTTTTTATTAAAGTTTTAGAATATGTACTTTCGATTAATATTTATCACTTCAGTCTGTGATTATATAGTTATTTGTGATACAAGTGCGCAAAATAGGTGATTGTGTGCGAGTGTGAATTTTGCAGCATGAGCCGCAGGCGAATGATGCAATCACACGAGTTACCAATCACCTATGCGCACGTGTATCACACACTATTTTTTGCAACCCATCCGAAAAAGTTCTTAGGAGGAGGTAAGGAAAAATACTAATTTTATATTGCATAGAGTGGAGTAGAGACATTTTTTTGAAGAAAAAAATTTTTTTTAAATGTTCTGAAAAAAAATTTGGTGCAAAAAAATTTTTGAAAAAAAAATGTTGTGAAAACAAATTTTTGAAAACAAAAATTTGTTGAAAAAATTTTGTTGGAAAAAAAATTATTTGAAAAAAATGTTGGCGTTCATGCTCTTTTGCCAAAAGGAGGGAGGGGCGGACTACGGAACCCTTAAAACCAAACTTCAATCATAAGTTACCTATGCCAGTGTCTAAAGTACCTCATCTCGAAAGTGCGCATACGCAGCTTTTTCACTAGTGCCTCAAGTAAGCCATCTTCAAACTGCGCATGCGCGAAAATTATTCGCACACAATCTGCTCCAATAAGGTCCTTTAGGCACAATTCAGAAGCATGAAAACGTCAACTTTTTAGGTGGCTGTTGCAAAAAATAAGTTTAGCACATGACCGAATTCATTTCAAATCAGACAGGGTATTTTTCCGATTTGCAAAAAAAAAAATTTTTCAATTATTCTATTTGAATGTTGTGCTTTGTTTTGCAAAAAACCCGAATTGTTATTTAAACTGGAAAATTGAAAAAAGTTTAAAATTAGCAAAATGGCAGCGGTTTTTCTGAAAAAATTAAAACTATATTTTCTCAAAAAACCCACCTTTAAATGTTAATATGATAAATGTTAATAATGAAGATATCTTGTAAGTTTGATGCTTGCTAAATAACTTTTGTGGGCAGGAGAATTCTTTTTTCTTACAATCGAATTCTCTACATTTGATTGGAAACAATGACAGATACGAAAATATGTTGAAATAAAAGTTTGCACATCTAAAAAAGTTCTATGAAAAATATCTCTTGTTGTTTTGCGATATGTTTCATAGTTTACGAGAAAACTTGAAAAATACATTTTTAGGGAAAAAAAGTTCCCCCTGCCTCAAAAATGGTTAAGCCCGCATGATGCTGAAAGATGCCTTTTTTTCATTAGCAGAAACTTCTAGAAAATATTTGGAAGAATAAAAAAGGTGGGCTTTTCCAGAAAAGTTTTTTATTTTTTCCTTCAAATTTTGAGAACGGCAAAAAGATTTTGAACAATGTTAGAATAAAAAAATATATATCTCAAGTAGGTCAAAAGTTATAGAGGTTTTAATGAAAAAAATCAACTTTTTTGAAGAACAAAGTTCAAATACGCATAACTTCTTAAAAATGTTTGATTTTCAAATCGGAAAATTTCGGCTTTCAAATGTGGAACCCTGTCTGATTTGAAATGGATCCGATCACGTGTAAATAAATCATTTCTTTCTTTACACCATACATTTTATCTATATGTATACTATTTCAAAATTCTTATTTCTATGTATACGCTGACTTGCAAAAGTCACAAAAAGACATCTAAAAATTGGTTGGGGGAAAAAAATTTGACTGAGAAAAAACCAAGAAAAGCCCGGGAATTTAAAATTGCTTGTTCACTGGACACCCTATTTTTATTTTGTAATAGAACATCTAATAATAAATTATCAATTTCAGAACGAAAAAGCTCTTATTAAAATGACCCGAAATTAAGTATGAATTTTCAATGAAATTTTTGGAGTGTTTTGAACAAACAGCGCTTTGGTAATAAAAACATTTCATTATTGTATTATTGATGAATAAATATATTTTATTACAAAACATTCTTTTAATTGTTTATATTCGACAATTGTCTAATGTCGGAATTTTGCAGTATCAGATATTTTATAATTCTACAATATTTTGTCGCAAATTTTATCATCACGACTGAAAAATGTTGAAAAATTTCTTAAAAATAAAAATCCGGAATTGAAAAATTTCCGAATGACAAAATTTCCGAACAGTTGATAATATTACCCAATTTCAAAATTCATAAATAATGGAATTCCCGCCAGTTTATTATATTACCGAATTTGAAAATTTCCTAATAATAAAATTTTAAATAGAAAATTGCTGAATTATAAAATATTCTACACTGTCAAACCGACCCTACAAAATTTCCCGAATTCAAACAATAAAAAAATAGTTTTTCAAAAAATATTATTCATTTATCAAAAATACAGCATGGAAATATTTTGATCAAAGCCCTTCGGAGACGAGAGTCGCAACCGTCTATCGCCCCTTGTGCTGAGAAACTGCGTGGGACAGCAGTTCTAGAAATGTCGGGTGTATTTATCTGTATTATTATTGATAATATTTATTGATTTCAAATCGACCGGCGCTTTTCGGTACATGCACAGTTGAAAAAGCTGCTTACAGGGGGCGCATCGATACAAGGCCGGGGCAGCCAATAAACGTCGCTTGACCAAAATAAACTGACGAATCGCGGTGGAGGTGGGGGCCCCTTTAGCCTTAAAATAACGGATCGTGTACGTTTTATGGCCCTTAGAATAGGTGGAAGTTCACTGTATTACATATTTTTAAATTGAGGAACGTTTAACAAAACGAATTTATATATTTTCGAAAATGTTACCATTACAGAGCTTCCTTTATGAGGAAACCAAAAAAAAAAACTAATTTTTGACTAAATAGTTTAATCCTCCACCAGGAAGATAAACAGAAAAGATTAACTTTGTACTCGAATTATGAATTTTCAAACAAAAACGTGCATTTTTAACAAAGTAGTTTAACTTTTAATCAGTTGAATTTTCAAACAGAAAAGGATAAATTATCAACAAAACATACTATAGTTGATATTGAAACTAAAAAAGATTTTTATTTAAAATCAAATTGAGTTGAATTCATCGAAAAAGACGAGTTTTCGACAAAAGACTTGAAAAATCAACCAGCAAAGATTTTCTTTTTCAACCAAAGAGTTGAAATTTTATTAAAAAACGAGAAAATTTTTACCATAAGAGATGAATTTTGGAACCAAAAAAACGAATTTTTAACAAAATTCTTGAATTTTCAATCAAAAAAGATTTTTCAGTCAAGAAAGAAAAAAAGTATATGCAAATTATAATTTAAAGGGAAAAATAATTTTTTTAACAAAATAAAAATTTAGGACACAAACGGGACATTAAAATATAAATACCTGTCATTAATTATAGACTATAATACTCGATAAAAATGATTTTTCTGTTAACGTGTACCAAATATTTTATTTTATTCTTACTTTCATGTAGGGTGAAGATACCAGTTAGGACGCTATTAGTTTTCAAGAGTACAAGATTTAGCTTTTTACTGTTGTAGTTGTTTTTTAATACTAAAAGCATGATAGCAGCAATGTCCGCATTGCTTATTAATAATTATTGATTTTTTGTGTGATTCATACGAGTGGATGGGTTAGTGACACCTGTGCACCTGTTAATGACAGTGCTTTTCCCCTGTCACTAACAGGTCCAAAGAGGTGTTTCGAACCTTTTTAGTGACAGAAACACGTGATAGGGTTTAAAATTTTTGATGTTTGTTTCTGATGAAGTATAGTATTCCAATGGGAAGATTGTATACTTTTAGAAATTGACAAGTGCATTATTTCGAGGTTACGGTACACCGCGTCTGTAATTCTGAAATCGGAGATAAAGTGTGATTGTCTGACGAATTACGCACGAAATGATATCGATAATTTACGAAGTTTTATTAAGTCCACTGCGAATGTACTTTTCCTCGCTTAGTATTGTGTCTTCACCTCCGTGTAGAGGCTATTATTATTTGATATACGCGTACGGCTATGCTCCTGAACACCCCACCCTTCAAGCGATTCACTGAAGCGCGACTCTAACAACACACTTCAAAGATTTTTGCGATAAGAATGACCAATAAAGTTAGAGAAAAGTTGAAAAAAACATTAAAGTTAACGGCAATAATGTATTTTTCCTCCAAACACGACTGATTCTCCTTGAAATACATTTTCCTTGATCCTGTCACTAATCTGTCCCTTTACGAATTCTCGGACCGGTTAATATTATTGCTCGTAATGAATCATTATACAAACCTTTGCCCTCCAGACAACTTCTTACTGACACATAAATTCGCTGACTGAAATTTTACGCCTTATTTTGTACATATTTGTTTTAAAAAAAACGAAAATACACAGACTCGCTTGTGCTTGCTGAATGCTCTTCCTACTTATAAAAGCGTAACAGCGAGAGGCGCGCGTCTTCATGGCAGCATCGGTTTTTGAATATTTTTTATACACTGCTTTGAAAATTATTCTCTGGACATATTTATATGCAATCTAATATTGAAGCATGCTACTTTTTACTGAAACTTTATGTTCGTTTCGATTTCAATTAAATTTTTCAATGAATAAAGAAATTCATCCAGGATGGTTCTGCTCATCCGTTACATGTCGAGATGGTTCTTTATAAGTCCTCTTGCTTCGCACGTTTTGGTGAGTTTTTTTGGTGTTAAACCCTTTGCCTTTAACAATTTGGGGTGCTTTTTGATGCGAGTCTCCTTGCCTTTCACATTTCTCTTCGCGATCTCTTTGCGATGTTTCTCTTCGGGAAAATTTCATACTGTGGAGATGAGGAATACTTCTTCAAAATTAGAGTCGATTCAGAAGAGGGTACAAAGGAATGGTATTTTTGTGTTCCGGCACAGTCTTTGCAGAATCGAATCGAGTTTTAAGGTTTTCAGCAGTGGCGGCATGATTTTCTTTGGAGATGAAAAATATGACCGTTTCATGCAAGTTTTTTTAGCCCACTTGTTTACTATGACTACAAATACAAAACAAATGCGAATTAGGTGAAAATTATAACTTGAGATGAAATCTATAGGTTTCGTGGCCACGAGATATCTAAATTGTTTTGAAACTATGAAAAAGTCAGAATGAAATGAAATTTTTGTTACGCTTAAGTAGAAACATCATTTTCATCAATTATTAGGACAACTGAGTCACTACAGCACGCCTACCGTGGCTAGTTGGCGCCGGGCACACGCGATCTTATGACCTTCTATAACTCAACCAATACTTTCCATCCCATTTTCGTTTTGGGATGTTTTTCAAGAGAAAAAATCAAGCTTTTTTCTAGCCTAATTAAAAGAATATAAAAAATGCCGCATTGGGAGAAATCTCAAAAATGTTTTTTAGAATTAAAAATCAAGGTGAAATAATTTTTTATAGTTTATTGATTATTTTTATTGTGAACCTTGTTAAAATACCTTTCCAAAACCCTCATTAAAAGTAAAATTGGATAACTGTATCAGGATTTATGTACATTTGAAAGTTAGCAGTCGGGGTGAATCTTCGAAAATTCGGGCCCCTGTATCTTGAAAACCCGTGTTACTAGGTGCGCCCCCTTCACAAAATTGAAAGAGGTCCACTAGCACTATAGTCTTGCGGAGTTTGAATAAGATAGGCAACAACAAAATTTTAGGCGGGGACACTTGGAAAATTTTACCCCTATATCTACGAGTTTTTGTAGCGGTGTGACAATAGGTTTAAAAGTCTCTCTCAAAATACTTCCGGTAGCTTCTTCACCCAACTTGAACGTGCGACATTTTCGTCGAATTTCATCACTAGCTTTTGCTATTTGACCCAGCATATCTGGTTCCTTTCGAAACATGATGATGCGTTGGTGTCGCAGACTACACTGACTTAGTCACAATCAAGCACTCTTATTTATAGGAGAAAGATGAGGAGATGGAGGAGAAGGAGGAGGAAGAGGGGGAGGATAATGATGATGAGGGCGATGATGATAATGGAGAGGAGGAGGAGTACGATAATGATGATCATGATGGTGATGATGAGGAGGAGGAGGAGGAGTACGATAATGGCGATGATGATGATGAGGAGCATGATAATGAGGAGAAGGAGGAGGAGGTGGTGGTGGTGGTGGTGGTGGTGGTGGTGGTGGTGGTGGTGGTGGAGAATGACGATGCGGAGCAGAAGGAGGGTGATAATGAGGATGAGGAGGAGGAGGAGGAGGAGGAGGAGGAGGAGGAGGAGGAGGAGGATAATGAGGAGGAGGAGGAGAAGGAGCTATCCTATCTTGAACGTTGTATATTGCTCCATACGGATCCAAACTATCTTGTATATGAGCTGCAATTTTGTATTAATAATAACTATTATCTGCAAAGCCCCGAATGTCAAGCAATTATTGATAAATTGCATCAAAAACATATAATATATTAGTAAATACTTTTATAAATTTAAGTTAAGATTTTTTGTAATGACTGTGATCTATCAAAACTAGTTTAAGATTGTTGTTGAATAAAAATGTATATCAAACGAATAACACTACGTATATTCAATCCTTACTCGCTATCCAGTTAGAATAAGTCAATAAATTAATTAGTTTATTATTTAATTATTCAAGTTATTAATTATTTTTACCTTAATTAGTTTTATCTTGGTTTAATGAGTTTCGGTTCAATTCAATTATTTTTATCTTAGTTTCATTAGTTATAAGTTATTCGATTCATTTTAAAGTTATTTTTAATACATTTTAAATAACCTTAATTAGTAACTTACGATTATGGCAGAAAAATCTGACTGCGCATGCGCAGTGATATTGATCATGCACTGAGCGATGAAAGTAGGTTACTTTCCACATATGCAATTAACCTTACTTTTTTTAAATTGATTTGTTTTTATGAATTGAATCCTTCACAATATCCATAAGGTCTGAGTGTGCGAAATTCAAATTGATAAAATGTAGTTTGATCCAAGCTACAGTATGAGACTGCGCATGCGCAGAGTTTGACCTAGAGGTTAGTGAGGTAGATCACTGATATCTTCCTCCTCTATTTGGATTGGACCTCTCAGTTTCGAAAAACGATAAGTATGAATTGTCTTTCGAACACCATCGGACCCTCTCTGCCTAGCTCAGACTAACAGAACCTTTAAATTACCGACCTCTCTGTTTCACCGACTGGTGGTACAATCTTATCGCAGTAAGAATCTGCATTATCAACCATACTGTTCTAACGACTGCCGGCAACTTAGCACGGAACAGAACACTCCCTTTGTCGGTGGCGCTATCTGTTGGTGTCGTTACCTTGCGACGGTGGCGCCATCTCTCGGAATTTGGTCTCGTAGCCACTTTGCTATACTACTGGCATCTAGATCTAGGTCGATATATGCAGTAAAGTGTTTTAAAAAAACACTTTTTTCGAATAGCTGATTCCAATAGTAGGTAAAAGTGCATAAAGCCGGTTTTGTGGGTTGTGTTAACTGCATATTTTATTGAAAAAATTTAACCACCAACAAAAGTTGAATTATAAACTAAGAAAGCTTAATTTTTAAATGAGAGGAAATAATTTTATGTCCATGAAGACGAATTTTCAACAAAATAGTTGAAGTTTCTACCAATAAAATACCAATAAAATTTTCAACCCGAAAAGGAGAATGTTTAACAAAACAGTTGATTTTTTATATTGAATGGACGAATTTTGTACGAAACAGTTGAATTTTGCAGAAAGAGGTGGTTATCCAACTGAATAGTGGAAGTTTCAACTAGAAACGATCAATTTTCCAAAGAAATGAAATAGTTGAGTTTTCAGTCGAAAACATTGATTTCCAACCAATAAAACGGATTTTCAACAGAATAGTTCAATTTTCAACCATACATTTTTTAACAATCCATTTATGTTCAACCATTTTTCAGTGTTTTTAAAAATAATTTTTACACTAAATGTTATACGAGGTTTCAAAAATATAAAAAATGTATGAATTTGTTATTTAAAATTGGATTCCTGTAAATATTTCCCGTAGAGTTGGACATAAAATAAAACTTTATGTTGAAGTAATCCTTTTATTATTTCAATATTACATATTGTAAATTTATTTATCGTGTTTGTCTGAAGTTTTACAGCAATAACTTCTCAATGTACAGAAACAGAATTACCATAAGCGGTGCAATTGCATAATAGGGGCGTCACCTCTGTTTTGACTGGAAACATTTTTTTTTTTAGGCAACAAACTATTAAAATCTTTAATTGAACGATGAATGAATCGGTTTGATAAGAGAAAAGTCTTAAATTATTATTACTTTCGTTACTACGATGCCTCAAATATGGGTCTGTCACGATATCGGAATGATCATATTTAACTCACAGTTTAGGTGCTTTTAAACATCCGTACGGCCAGAAACACTGTAAATAATTAAGATTGAATGGTTGTTTAATAAACCAAAATTTATTCACATATTTTTTATGCCGACATAAGCTATTATATCGACAACAAAAAGAGCTTCACGCACACCAGCTATGAGTCGAGACGGGAGGACGCCCTTGGCTATCAATGGCAATCGAGATATGTATGTCACAAAAATAAAAAATAGATATGTAATGGTCAGAAAAATAATGTTGATTAAACCCCTTCCCCTTTCCAACGTCTCGTGGGGGCGGGAAGGCACCCCTTTGACTGGTCACAAAAATAATTTTAGTCTAATCCCTACCCCTTTCCAACGTCCCGTCTAGTCTCCTCCTGTCTCAAGTGACAGCTGATGTGCGTGAAACTCTCCTTTTTTTGTCGACATAATAGCTTATGTTGACAGAAAAAAATATCTAAATACATTTTGATTAATTAAAAAACAATTCGGTTTTAATTATTAAGAGTGTTTCTGTGCGTACGGATGTTTAAAAGCATCTAAACGGTGAGTTAAATATGATCATTCCGGTGTCGTGACGGACCCATGTTTGAGACGTCGTGGTAACAAAAGCAACAATAATTTCAAACGTTTTCCTGATCAAATCGCTTCATTTATCGTTTAGTTACACATTCCAATAGTTTGTTGCTGAAAAAAAAAAATTTCCAGCCAAAACAGAGGTGAAGCCCCTATTCTGCAATCTAACCCCAAGGGCCAAAAAACTTGACTTCGTAAACTTGCTCAAGACATTCCAAGTTTTTAGATGCTTTACCTTTTCCTTTTCGCCAACATTTTTCTGTCAAACAAAAATTTTAATTAGTTAATTATACTCACTTTCTACTTCATGTATATATGATTATTGTATCGAATAGAGAGTGAAACAAGCGTTCAATTGTCTTTTGTATAAAAAATCATAATTTTCCTTGAGCTTTATAGAAATTGATAAATAAAATAAACAAGTGTCATATATTTACTAGAATTTTCAGCTTCCTCTCTAGTTTTAAAATCTGTCCTCGGTAGCCCCCAACATTCAAACTTCCTCTTCTTTGTTCGCGATTCCGAGGACAGTTTATGGACCCAGTTCCCTGTAAATGAAATTAATCATATTTATTAGCGATTATCAATGGAAACGCAAAGCTTTGATCAATGGAAATAGAACAAAGTGTACAAACTATTACATCAAATTATTAAATTTAAATTTGTAAGTTGAATTTTTTTGATGGAATAACCACAATAAGAAGAAATCCTTCTTTCGTGTTGATCCATTCATGAGCAAGGATTAAGAAATATTAGGGACCTTCAATAAAGTACGTTACCAGTTTTGACCTATTTTTGACACTCCCCCGTCCCCCCTCTCTAATGATAATAATTTTTTGTTATCTCTCCCTCCCCCTCGAAAGTAACGTAACCATTGGCTAAACATGAAAAAAGATTAAATTTCTACGAAAAGAGATCATTTTTCTACAAAATATTTGAATTTTCAACCAAGAAATATTCTTAAGAGGAGAAAAAAGGTTCAACTACATTGTTAAACTTGCAAGCAAAAGAAACGAATTTTTAACTAAATAGTTGAATTTTCAACCGAATAGTAAAATCTGCAAACCAAAAAAAAAACTTTTTAGAAGCCAGTTGAATTTTCAACAAAAAATTTAATTTTGAACTAAGAGAGATGATCTTTCAACAAGAATGATTACTTTTTTCTTCCATAAAAGCTGCATTTTCAATCCGAAAGAACAAATATTCTACGAAAGAGTCAAATTTTTGACAATGAAGAAGATTTTAACAGAATTGTGGATTATTTAAAAATATAGTTAAATTTTCAGCAGTAAAAAAGAATGATTTTCAACTTAAAGTGGAATAGTAAGATCATCAGTTGAAAAAATTAATTTTCAAGAAAATAATTAAATTTTCAATGAAAAGAATAATTTTATTTGATATAAAAGTGATAAATTCTAAACGAAAATTGTAATATTCGATATTTCAACCCAACAGGATTTTAATTTTGAATAAACAGAAACAAAGGTGTACTTTCACCAAGAAAGATGACCTTTTACCATAAAGAAGGAATTTTCAATAAAAAAGAAAGAATTTTCAACAAAACAGTTGAATTTACGACCGGAACAGATTATTTTATGACAAAGAAAATAATTTAAAAAAAAGTTAAGTCTTCAATCTAAGAACTGAAATTTTATTAAAAAACAGTTGACTTTTATGACGAAAAAGGTGAATTTCGAACAAAAAAGTTCATTTTCAAACAATTAATATAAATTATTAACTAAACAGTTGAAGCTCCAACTAAAAAAGACAAATTTTGAACCAAAAATGGATTAGATAAGCGATTGAAAAATTGAATTCAAACCGATATTCAAACAAAAAGATGATTTTTGAACAAAATAATTTAATCATCATCTGAAATAATTAATTCTGCAACAAAGAAGATTCTAGGGCAATTTTTTAAATTTTTAGAGCGCACTTGTGCAACATTTTTCTCTTTATTGAAAGAATAAGTAGGCCGTGGAGCTCTAAATATAACACATTTACAAGTCATCAGTACAAAATGAAAAAAAAATCTGCCCGCTTCGCGGGCACATTCTCATGGCGCGCTTCGCGCGCGGCTCGCTTCGCTCGCAAGTTTGAGCGCGCCTAGGGCGCGCGACTGTTGGATCTCGCGCTTCGCGCTCGATCATATATTTATCTCGCGCTTCGCGCTCGATTATGTATTCACCTCGCGCTACGCGCTCGGGCGTATTTGCATCGCGCTTTACGCTAGGCTCCTCTAGATTTTTGAACTTCGTGTTCGACTTCGATGAAAAGAAAAAGTTTGTTTGCAAATATTATAAAATTATCAAAACCTCTACATATTAAGTATATATATATATACCATTAAACCATTTCCCTTTCAGGGTAGGCGTGACACTACCCGATTCGGGTAGTGTTTCTAGGTTTTTCTTGTAGTTATAAATAACTACAAGTGTGGGCTCACCACACCCACGATGTGCCAACAGCACTCATGTTAGTATTCTTGAATGGTCACCCATCCAAGTACTAACCGCGTCCAAGGCTGCTTAACTTCAGTGATCTGACGAGAACTGGGTTTTTCAGCGTGGTATGGCGTGATTGTTAAATTTTCTTTTATTTTAGACTGAAAAGGAACTTTATTTACTCAAGGTTCTATCGACCTTAAGGAACACATTCTCATCCACACACTCGCGCTTCGCGCTCGATATTTGATTTGAAAATCATTTGAACCGTATGATAGAAACAAAAAAGTTGGAGCGCACTTACGGCGTGCGATTTGGTAAATACACTGAGCGCGCACTTTGTGCTTCGTGTTATATGTTCTTCATATACAAATTACTAAATTTGTATTTGATTTCAAATGGAAAGTAATGATATAATTGAGGCGACAAATTTTATTAGTTAACATTTTATTTTAGCTTGTGCCGTTTATCAAAAAAGTTAATTTTTTCATTTTGAATATATTCTTACCACAAAAATTGATTACGGGTGTGTAAGTCTTTTTTGAATGCATAATTTTTGTTCATTTATATGTTTTCGTACCTTGCATTGTTTTTTCAAAACTTTGATTTTTTTTACTGTCAATGTTATTTTCACGAATAAAACAAAAACCACGCATCCTATCGAAACATGAGTCACAATAAATTTGTACCTCTTCCATGGATGAACAAATTTCGTTTCGGTCATTTTTTCGTAGCTGGTAATATTCGTCTGAAAATTTGATTTTTCTATTTTCAATGCTGTTTTTTACGAATAAAACAAAAACTACGCGTCATATCAAAAAGTGAATGATAAGAAATTTGTAGATCTTTTTTAGGTGCACAATTTTGGTGAGATGATCTTTTCTGGTATCTTGCATAGTTTTACAGCAAAATGGCTTTTTTGATTTTTCATTAATTTTTTGTGCGATCAAAATTTGAATTTTTTATTTTTCGAAAAATTCAAAAAGTTGTCATGAAAATATTATAGGGTGTTCAGGAATCAACGTTTTTCTCCTCCTGACTTTTTTTCATATCGTGCGTTTTTCGGGTTAAAATGTTCATTTTCGTTTGTTTTTTGGAATTTTGAAAATGCTATAACTCCAGTAATTTTTTTTTTACCACGAAAAGTCATAAGAATATTTTGTTCGTCATTTTACGTAATACTAATAACCGTACATAGAATTTTCAAATCTTCCAAAAAAGTGGTCTCAAAAATTTTCAAAATGTGCTCACTTTTTGGATTTTCATCCAAAATAGCTGGTTAACGAACTCGTTCTCTATTTTTCGGCCATAAAAAAGTGTGCCAAAGCTCAATCAAATCTGATCATTTTTTCGAAAGTTATCGTGGCTACAGACAGACAGACAGACAGACAGACTACAGACAGACAGACACCTTCGTAAAAATCGTTTTTTCTGACTCAGGAGGTCTCAAAACGTGGACATTTGATGAAAACCGACTATGTCAAATTTTACATAAAACCAATACCTTCTCATTAGAATGAGAATGTAACAAGAATTGTTTACACACTTATCTATTTCGCCTTACTTTATTTCAACTACAGAGAATCGGTCTCATCTATGCACTCGAGAAGGCAAATAATTTTACTATTATTCACAATTTAATTTTTAACGACGTATGAAAAATAAAATACTTTGAAAAAATATTTTGGATTTTGAATCAATTAAATCTGAAAATCGACTTTTTCAAAAAGTAACCGATTGATAATTTCAATTTCCGTTGTTAAATGTATGTGGGATAGCAGAAAAACATGTTACATGAAAATATGCCAGGGAAAAATATATTAAGCAACATGTATAACATGTTTTTAGGGTAATGTTTGGATTTCAAATGAATTAAATACCAAAATTGACTTTTTTCACAAAGGGCCTGATTATTTTTATATTTGTCTTCTATTGTTCGCGAAATAGGAGAGAAGCATAAATAACAGAAGAATCTACGGGAAAAAGTGTTGTACAATATTTACTATATCGTCTTGAGGATTTTTTTCAATTTCAAATTATTTAAAATACAAAACTCCAGTTGACTCATATTGCAGTGAATTTAGTATCTTAGGTTAATATTTGGACAAAGCAAATGCTGTGAATTCAATAAAATTTGGTTGAACTTACTCTTAGCTTCCTCTAATGTTAGTTCGTATGACTTTATCTGCTTCATACATGCACTAATATGAAATAAGTAACAGAAAAACAGAAGAATTAAAAATCTCATTGCTTTTAATGTAAAAAACTTTAATATTGAAGTGTTCTATACAGTCTAACCGAATAACTGAACATTCCTTTAGAGTTCTTGCTCTATATACATTAGGGTGGTTTTTTTTTTTCGATTATTTTTTTTTTCGGTCCCATCGTGAAAATTTGTTGGAAATACCTGAAAAAAAATTCCCTGAAAATTTGAGCCCTTAATATTAATATCAAGTCCTAGTACAAGGCGTGTAAAGATTTCCCATTGAAAATACACGAAAACTCTGATTTTTTATCTTTAAATTCTTATAGCTCAGCGGCATTTCATGGCATTGCTTTGACCATAGACAGATATTTCTCAGAATTGAACGCTCTACAAAAGTGCCCATTGCGGCTAAGTCGTAACTCACACCGGCGAGGTAGTACGGGCCACTAAACCTGATTTTTCCACAAAATTAGCGATTTTTCGCATT
>CAKNYM010051451.1:314392-351788 GCA_932195095.1 Andricus curvator | reverse complement strand
AATTCATATATTTTGTTGAAAATTGAACTAATTCGTTGATTTTTTTTTATTTGGTTTAAAACTTATTTCTCTAACTTAAAATTAAACCATCCTTTTTTTGTTTGAAAATTTATCTTTTTAAGTTGAAAATTAATCTATTTTATTTAAAATTACAACTATTTCGTTGAAAATTTTTTTTATTTGGTTTAAAACTTATTTCTCTAACTTAAAACTAAACTATCCTATTTGTTGTTGAAAATTCATATTTCTTAGTTGAAAATTCATTTATTTTGTTGAAAATTGGTCTTTTTGGTAGAAAATTCATCTTCTGGCTTAAAAATTCATCTATTCAGTTGAAAAAAAAATATTATTAAAGATGCTTCATTTTAGTCAAAAGCTCATTTTTTGGTTACAAATTTAACAAATTTTGTTAAAAATTCGTTTTTCTTTCTTCTTAAAAATGAATTTTTTCACTGAAAATGTGCCTATTCCATTTTTGCTAGAAAATTGATCTTTTTCAGTTGAAAATTCAATTGTTTGGTTGAAAACTCGTATTTTTTTAGTCTAAAATTTGATTATTTTGGTAGAAAATTTTTCGGGATTAATTTGACAGTCTTTTTATTGAAAATTATAATATTTTCTGGTGGAAACATCAACTATTAAACTTTTTGTTGAGAATTACTTTTTTTATGAAAGTTTTATTAGTTTGGTTGAAAATTTAACTATTTTGTTGAAAGTTCCCTTTTTCTTGGTTGAAAATTAATTATTTCAACTAAAAATTTACTGATAAAATTTTACATAATTAAATCTTAAATTTTTTTTAGTTCTATTATCCACACAAATATGACATTCTTGTTCACTGTCCTTCAACTGAAACTCAATTCTTAATTATGTGTGTGAATATGTAGCAACATTCCTTCCATCGAGTTTCTCAAATTACCCAATCGGGATTGAGAAAAAGCGACGAATCATGTAGAATAAAAAATTTCCGGCCGAATTTTTTTATTCTGCATGATTTCAGAGAGTTTAAAAAAACATTAAAAAAAATTATATTCCTATAACCTCAAAGCAAATAAACAAAGAAACTCAAAATACAAATAGTTATAGGGTAAGGAGGGGCAGCGCCGACCGGTGGGGCAAAGGCAACTTTGCTTATAACATCGCTATTATTTAACAATTTTCATTCTACTTTGCATTAAATAAATCTATTTTATTATAGAGATAGCGTTACTTACTGAAATCTTGAAAATTTACGTTGTAAAAGAAAAATTAAGCAGAAAACAGTTTTGACAACGAAAGAATGGAAGATTCGCTGGCAGAAATGTAAAGTTTTCAACATTAATGGCAATACTTACAGTAGGAAAATTTGATATTCTGACAGATAAAACAATATCACATTACGTTATTACAATAATTGAACGTAATTCAAGTCCAAAGTATATTTATTATCGTAAATAATTGAGGCCTCACCAGTGGGGCAAGCCCGACGAAAATAATAGGTTACACGTGCTTAGGTTATAAACGTATCATAAGTTTTGTCGATAAGTCATCGGTAATGTAGAACAGCCACTTATCTTCTGGGCTACATGCAAGAAACTATTATATATTATTATTTTCAATCCGGTCGGTAGAGCGGGTGTTTTGTATTGGTACGGTAGAAACCTTTGCGCGTAGTCCGTCTCTCGCAGAATGTCAACGAATAAGAGGTTATATCACAGCTATCACTATTTTTATCAAAAATAACTTATTCTTTTTGCTGAATATGTTTAAAGGTAATTTTTCCAATACATAAAATACCACAGACGCGAAACATCATGTTTTCCCATCTTCAGATATTTTGATTTTCATAAAAAGCTGCGGTCGGCTTTGCCCTCCGGTGTGGGGCAAAGCCGACGAAATACTGCTTGCCAGAAATAATTCAATTATTAAATCATTGTTTTATTCATGTAATTAATACTTATAGAAATATGATGTACAATGATGTAGGACTCGAAATGAAAAAAAAATGGATCAATGCCACATCTTATTAACTTAAAAAAAATCATTGACTGTTAACTGGTCGGCGCTGCCCCTCCTTACCCTACGTCATTTTTATTTTGTATTAAAAATTATTTTTCTCTTCAAATTATAATTTGCCTAAAATTCTTCTTCTTTCTTGACTGAAGATCCGTTTGGTTTAAAATTAAAATCTTTTTTTGTTGAAAATTCATAATTTTCGTTCCATATTAATCTTCATGGTTGAAAATTTATCTTTTCGGTTGAAGATTGAAGTATTTGGTTGAAAATTCGTTTTTTTATATTTTTCAACTAATTGGTTATAACATAACTACTTTATTGAAAATAATTTTTTTTTAGATTAAATGATTCCTCATTTTAGTTGAAAATTCATGAATTTGGTTAAAAATTCAACTTTTTGGTTTAAAATTAAAATTGTTCTTAAAACTCAATATTTTTGGGTCAAAAAATGAAATATCCCAATATAGATAATCTACTTTATCAATTATTATTTATAACATTGTAAATTTGTACCCAATTTGAAAAAAAAATCATTAAGATTATTTGTAATTCCTTCTTTCTTGACTGAAGATCCGTTTGGTTTAAAATTAAAATCTTTTTTTGTTGAAAATTCATAATTTTCGTTCCATATTAATCTTCATGGTTGAAAATTTATCTTTTCGGTTGAAGATTAAACTATTTTGTTGAACATTCGTTTTTTTTATGTTTTTCACCTAATTGGCTATAACATCACTACTTTATTGAAAATAATTATTTTTTTAGATCAAATGATTCCTCATTTTAGTTGAAAATTCATGAATTTGGTTAAAAATTCAACTTTTTGGTTTAAAATTAAAATTGTTCTTAAAACTCAATATTTTTGGGTCAAAAAATGAAATATCCCAATATAGATAATCTACTTCATCAATTAGTATTTTTAACATTCTAAATTTGTACCCAATTTAAAAGAAATCATTAAGATTATCTCTTAACAATAAAAATGGCATAATTTTGAAAATGATCTAACTTTTTGAATTTTCGTCTAATCGAAAATTTCGTCGGGTTAATTTTTAAATACATTTAACATCTAATAAATATTCTGATTACAATTTTAATTTTCATCGCAATTAAAAATATAATGGGGATGATTTACAAGTGTTTTCGTAATGTGCCAGAAATTTCGACAAAAATGTTTAGAACTCTCAACAAAATTTTGTTTCAAATTTTGAAAATGCTCAAACTTATTGAATTTTGGTCTGACCAAAAAAAAATTTTTTTTGTAGTTTCGAAATATATTTTATATCTAATAAAAATTTAAATTTCTTAATCTTTCAGATAAATAGTGTTTTTTTTCTATTTTTTTGATCATTTTTAAAATGATGAAAGGCATATAACTTTTTCAATTTTTATCAACATTAAAAATGCTATTGGCATGATTTGCAAGTCTTTTTATCATGAACCAGAAACTGTGACTAAATCTTTTAACAATAAAAAAAAATTGTGTGTCAAATTTTGAAAATGCTCAACTTTTTGAATTTTGGTCTAATCGAAAAATGTCATTAGGATAATTTCAAAAAATGTTTGATATCTCGTAAAAATTTTGCTGAAAACTTCTTAATCTGTCAAAAAAATAGTTTTTTCTTCTATTTTTAGAAAATTTTTTAAATGTTGAAAAGGATATAACTTTTTTAAATTTTATTAAAGTTATGAATGCTATTAGGATGATTTGCAAGTGTTTTTATCATGTACCAGAAACTGCAACAAAAATTTTTGTTTTAAATTTTGAGAATGCTGTCACTTTTTGAAATTTGTTTATTGTTATAGTTTCGACATATATTTGATATTTTGTAACAATTCCGATTAAAATTGTTTAATGTATCAGAAAAAATATAACAATATCTTCTATTATTCGAAAATTTTCAAAATGTTGAAAAGCATATGACTTCTTTTAATTTTCACTAGAACATTGTGCGCGCTACGCGCGCAATAATTACCCTATCTTTAGAAAAAAACTCGGTTCATTTTCCCATATTTTGTTTATTTTTTTATAAAAATGTTATTTTTAACCTTCAAGATTAAGAAAAATGTCCCATTATTTATGTTCAGGTGCAAACTGCGAAAAAATCAAAATCACTGTTAAATAACACTCAAAATGGTATTTTTACAATAAAAGAAAAATAACCATTGTTGCATATTTTCATTGCACTATTTACATTTAAATAATAATTTTGAAACCCAAAACTTACCACAGCCGTTTAATCTTTGCTAGTTCTATTAAAATTATCATTTTTCAATATGAATACATTTTAGAAAAACAGAAAAATGTGGAATTTACAAGGTGTTTAAATAAGTTCTTGCTCAAATCATTCTGTCAATTTTTCATTAGTTCCAGGATTTGTGTCCCAATATATCTTGATTTGATAACTTCTTAATTCAAAAATTAACTATTTTAAAAACAATTTTTTTTGTAAATTAACTTTTTTAATCGAAAATTTAACTATTCCATGTTTTATTTAACATTTATATTGAAAATTCAGCTATTTGGTTGAAAATTTCTGTATTTTTTTGAAACGTTGTCTTTTATGGTAGAATATCTTAATCTTCTTGGTGACTAATTCACTTTTTTTGTGGAAAATTCATTTATTTTGTTAAAAATTGATGTTTTTTGGTAGAAAATTAATCTTTTTGGTTGACAATTAATTTTGTGTCTGAACATTAAATTTTTTACTGAAAATTTAACTATTCCCTTTTTTGTCAAAAATTCATTTAATTGGTAGAAAATTTAACTATTTTGTTGAAAATTTGTTGTTTTTTTTGGTACAAAATCCTTTCTTTCAATTGAAAATTCAACTATTGGGTTAAAAATTCATTTTTTTGTTGTTGAAGATTCATTATTTTAGTTAAAAAATATTTTTTGCTTAAAAATGTAACTATTTTGTTGAAAATTCGTTTTTTTTTGGTGAAACTGAATTTTTCTAATTTCTTCACTAGAAAATTTCTATAGTTTTTAACAAAATAAATTAATATTCAACCAAAATGGTGAATTAGTCACCAAGAAGAATAATATTCTGGACTAATTAACCTTTTTGGTTGAAAATTCCTTTACAAATTTAAAATTTGTTTCAAAATTCATGTATTTAGAAAAAAATTAATATTCTTGGTTGAAAATTCATTTTTGTGATTGAAAATTAGTTAGAACTTTAAACGAACGGAAAAATCTGGAATTTAGAGGATATTTAATTCAGTTCTTGCTCGAATAATCCTGTGAATTTACATTGGTCCCAGAAAATTTCTTCTAATATAACAATTTGACTAAATTTTGAAAATTTTCGCTAATTCTGAGTAGCGTCTGAAAAACATTTTTTTGGTTCAAAAGTCAACTACTTAGTGCAAAGTGGAACTATTTTGTTAAAAAAACATTTTTTTGGTTAATGATTCATCATTTTAGTTACAAAATTTTATTTTTCACAATTTAACTATTTTGTTAACATTTTTAAAATTATTTTTTAAACTGAAAATTTAACTATTCCATCTTTTGTTGAACATTTATCTTCTTCAGTTGAAAATTCAACTATTCCGTTGGAAATTTATGTATTTTGTTGAAACTTTGTCTTTCGTAGCAGAATATTAATCTTCTTGGTGACTAATTCACCTTTTTGGTTGAAAATTCAACTTTAGGTTAAAAATTCAATTATAAGTTGAAATATTGGTTAAAAATTCATGTATTTTGTTAAAAATTATTCATTTCGATTGAAAATTCATTTCATTGGTTGGAAATTATTTTTTTTTATTAGAAATTAATTTTTTTACGAAAAAATTTAACAAAATATTTTTTCAAACATTTTTTTGATGGACATTTAATCTTTACAGTAAAAAATTCAGTTGTTTGGTTAAAAATTTAACTATTTCGTTGAAAATTTATTTCATATGCTTAAAAGCTTATTTCTCTAACTGAAAATAAAACTATTCTATTTTTTGTTGAAAAATCATCTATATTTTATTGAAAATTGGTCTTTTTTTGTTGAAAAATAACCTTTTTGGTTGAAAATTCAACTATTAGGTTGAAAATTTCATTAAAAATTAAAATATTGGTTTAAAATTCATTTTTGTTTTAATTTATTCTTTTTTGGTTGAAAATTATTCTTTTTGGCTGACATTCAATTTGTTTGTTTAAAGGTTAGTTTTTTTATTAAAAATTAATTTTGTTAACTAAAACTCCAACTATTTTGTTTTTCTTTTAAATTTTTTTAAAATACATTTTACCTTTTTGGTTTAAAATTCAACCTTTTTAATAAAATGTATTCTATTTGATTATAAACTTATTTCTCTAGCTTTAAATTAAACTATTTTAATAGTAATAATAATAATAATAATATTATATATAAATAGAATTCAAATATTTGGTTACCCATTTATCTTCTTGATTAAAAATACATTATTTCAGTTAAAAGTTCATTTCTTTACTTGAAAACTTGATAAATTTGTTGCAAATTAGTTCTTTTCTTTTTTTTCGAAAATGAGTTTTTATTTACTAAAAATGTAGCTATTCCATTTGTGCTAGAAAATTAATCTTTTTCAGTTAAAAATTCAGTTATTTTGTTGAAAATTCATCTTTGTTAGTCGATAATTCAATTATTTTGGTAGAAAATGAGTTTTGAGTTGTAAATTAAATTTTTTTTCTTCAAATTTTCGTCTTTATGACTTGAAAACTCAACATTTTGGATAACATTTTTTTTCCTTTATTGAGTGAAAAATATTTCCTGATTTAAAATTTAACTTTTTTTCTGAAAATTCTCATTTCTCGATCAAAATTAATAGTTTTTATTGAAAATACAAATATTTTTCGGTATAAATATCAACTGTTACACTTTTTTTTCAGAATTAATTTTTTTTATCAAAGATTCATCAGTTTTTTTGCGAATTTTTTATTTCAAATTGTTTTTAATACATAAAATACTATTTTATGCTGATGATTGAATGTTTTTATAAATTTTTGAAACAATTTATTGTTGTTTTTAGCAATTTTCTCTTAGAATAGATTTAGAAAGTCGCAGTTTTTTTTTAATTTCGACTTTTTATCCAATTTTCAATTAGAGTGAGGTAATACTTAATTAATGTGCAAAAAAATAATTGTTCAAACAATTTATTATTACTGTTAATGATATTCTCTTAGAGTAATGCTGGAAAATTGCAGTTTTTTCTAAAATTTTTCACTTTTTGTACAATTTCTAATTAGAGTGAGGTAAATAATTAAATAAAGTTAGCAACATTAATTAATTCGACTATTTGTCTACTTTTTATTTGGATTAAGTTAATAATTGATTCAATTCACAAAAAATAATTATGTAAAAAAATTATTATTTTTTATAACTATCTTCTCCTATAGTAATGCTAGATAGTTGCGGTTTCTTCTGAAATTTTTAACTTTTCACCCAATTTTCACTTAGTAAAGTGATAATTAATGCTAGTTAACAAAAATGTTTATTTTAACAATTGCTCATTGTTTATAACTATATTTTCTTAGAGTAATGTTAGAAAGTTGCTTTTTTCTGAAATATTTATTTTTGCTTTGACTTTTTAGTTTTGAATAAATTATAAGTGAAGCTAAACAATAATCATTTTTTAACTGGTATTTTATTGCTTTAAGTGAGTTATTTTTGCTCTTCTCCCAATGTTAAAAAAAAAATTTTAATAAAAAAGCTATCTTACACAAGAGATAAAAACAAAGAATGGAATAATTAGGATAGGGTGGGAGGACTAGGTCTGTAAATGACTTGTAAAAGTTTTGTTTTGAATTACAACAAGAAGTTTGTTGCAAATCGTAAAAGAAAAATCTCAAATCAGTGTCAAATCTCTTTTTGAAAAAAAGAAAAAAACGGAAATCTCTCTGTCTCTCTTTTACAAGTATACTTTCTACCATAGTGTCTATACCTTCTCTCTATTAACCTCTCCCTTTTGCGCGGCGATTCGCAATTGGAGGGTTTACTGCTCGTTAGGAGGCGCCACCGAACTTATATAAACGGCCGCGTAATTCAAACTCAAAGTAATCAAAGTAAAGTTTCTAAAAAAAAATTATAAACAATGAGTTAAACAAAATATGAAACGGAAACTGTAGCTTAATGAAAAGATGAAATTCAAAGTTGTAAAGTATTATTAAAGAAGAAACGAAAGATTTGGTAGGAAGGTATGTTTTGACCAACAGCAGGTAAGGTAGATTGTTTACTGTTATTCAAAACTTAGCTCTCTAAAAAAACCTTTCTTTTTCCTTTTCAGTAACAAGCAGTTTCAGCTCTCATTCTGCTACAATCCACGTTTCATATTTTCTCATATTTTTTTATAATTTTCTTTTGAAAACTTTACTTTGCTTAATTTGAGTTCGAATTTCGCAGGCACTTATGTAAGTTCGCTAGTACCTCCTAACGAGCGGTAAACTCTCCCATTGCTCTAAATAATCCCGTTTGATATCCCCACTACTGCCAGGATAAGCAAACCCTGTATATACTCTCTCTCTCTCTCTGCACTCTCTTACCACACCAAACACTGCCACACACTAGTTTTTTTAGTTAACTTTATTGTCCGTAAATAACGTTTAAGTAATTGAACAAAGTGAAATTTAAAAAAAAAAAAAAAGAAAAAAACAATTTTAATGAATTCATGCATTTTGAAACTTTGCTTTCGCGATATCGGCGTAAAGTTCTCTACATTGGTAGAAAAAAAATCTTTTTCAGTCGAAGGATTTGGAAAAGTAAATGAAAATATTGATTTTATAAATGCACTTCAAACTATAGATATTATCATATTTACCAATAGGATTAGGAAGAATAACAAAACTGAAACACAAAATGCCAATCATAGTCAGCATCTTCTTGAAATATAAAGAAAATCTATTCGTGAAGAAAGACGACACGAGTGTAACTAACGAATATACACCAAAGTATTTCAGTGTATGCATAATAGTCGATCTGTTTTTCGGCCTTCAACATTATCTGTATTTCAAAACGATGTTTTTTTCCACCTGGAAATTATGAAGTGTTCCAAAGTTGTAAGATAATACGTATATTTTGCAATCATGATTATAAGAACAATTGTTCAAACAAAATTATTTATAGATGTTACCGCTTTACCCCGAATTCAATTAAAACTGGTTTTAACTAGTCAACACGCGAAATTACAACGAACATTTGTCAAAACTAGTTTTAAGTAGTAAACACGCGAAGTAATCATGTTCTTTAGCAAAAAAGCGAAGACTTGTTTAATTCCATCTTATTTCGTGTTTTATCTGAAAATATCGGTTAAAGCTAGATCACCCAATTGTGCTTTTGAAAGAACTTGTTTTACCTGTAGTATTTAGTGTGGTCCGAGATGTGACCAATGACTCTTATGCGACCAGTCGCTAACACGTATTTTTGTTAAGGTGCTTCCTAGGGCCTGATTTTTAGCCCATGTATTACAAATAACAACTTTTCTCCTACAAGGATGAATTGTTTGATGCAATATTTTACCCACGTAATCTAAAGGGCAAAATACAATCCCGCTTAGAACCCTTTTTTTCGAAAAATGTTTTTTTTGTTTTGTAATTAATCGAAAACTTGCTGGATTTATGCGCCTCGGAACTAGCAATCCGCCACCGGGAGAGTACCCACGCTGAACCGAAAAACGGCGCTCCTAGTTTCAAGATAGGCACAGCAGGCGGTCTAGCGTGAAAGTTTGCGACGATAATGGAACCCAGGGGGTATACTGACTGCCTGTCATAACTCACCCGACCTTCCTATTGTTAGACGATTATAGCCGGTTGAGAGAAATTAACCATTAATGAAATATTAGGGAATTAAATTTTAATATGCTGCATTAGGTTCATTAGATAATTACGAGACAATCAAAAGAATATAGAAGACATTCGGTTAATCCGTTCAATTTCTATTGAGAGTTTTTGTAATTCTGCATTCACTTTAAGATTACCTTCAATGTTGACAATATTTAGTTTGGTCTTTATCGAAAGACAAGAGCAAATGAAAGAAAATCAGATAATTACACATATAATTAATTATTTAGTTAATGATTAATGAATGAATTATTATATAATTAGGTAATATGAATTAATTAATTAACTAATTACCGCCCGAATCCGAAATAACCGGTTTTACGATGGCGTCTACCTGTCTATCGCTGCCCTTGTCGGCGTCGTCGTTGTAGGCGTTGGCGTCTGTAGACCGGCTAACTTTCGAAAAACTAATCGGATTAAGTGGCAATTTGGCACACACTTTCAGGGGTTAAAAAGAAAGATGGAGTTCGTAAACCAGCTATTTGTGATAAAAATTCCAAAAGTTACAACGTTTTCAAAATTTTTGAGGCCATCTTTTTTAAGATTTGATATAACCGACACCTAACAGGGCTCTATCTGGCGTTATGTAATATTCCTATCCGGTTTCTAGCTGGTTTGCAACTGGATCCACAAAATATTTCAATCCGGTTCTTATCCGGTCCTAACCGGTTTGTACCTGATTTTTGCCCACGGTTTATATCCGAAAACTAACCCGGCTCTATCCGGCAACATGTAATATTCGTAACAGACTCCTAACCTGTCTTTAACTGGGTCGACCTGGTTAAAAACCGGATGGGACCCGGTTGGAAATAGGTTCTAAACGGCCCAAACCGCGCACTAACCGGTTTTTGTCTCCGGGATATAACCGACATCTAACCGGGCTCTATCCGGCAACATGTAATATTCGTAACACACTCCTAACCTGTCTGTAACTGAGTCGACCCGGTTAAAAACCGGATGGGACCCGGTTAGAAATAGGTTCTAAACGGCTTAAACCGCGCACTAACCGGTTTTTGTCTCCGGGATATAACCGACATCTAACCGGGCTCCATCTGGCAACATGTAATATTCGTAACAGACTCCTAACCTGTCTGTAACTGGGTCGACCCTGTTAAAAACCGGATGGGACCCGGTTAGAAATAGGTTCTAAACGGCCCAAACCGCGCACTAACCGGTTTTTGTCTCCGGGATATAACCGACATCTAACCGGGCTCTAGCCGACAACATGTAATATTCAAAACAGACTCCTATCCGGTTTTTAACTGGGTCGACCCAGTTAAAAACCGCATGAGACCCGGTTAGAAATAGGTTCTAAACGGCCCAAACCGCGCCCTAACCGTTTTTTGTCTCCGGGATATAACCGACACCTAACCGGGCTCTATCTGGCATTATGTAATATTCCTATCCGGTTTCTAGCTGGTTTGTTACTGGATTCACAAAATACTTCTACCCGGTTCTTAACCGCTCCTAACCAGCCCGTACAAGATTTTCGCCTGCGGTTTATATCCGACACCTAACCGGAATTTATCTTGCAATGTGTAATAGCTGTACTCGATTCCTACATGATTTGTTACTGGGTCTACAAAATATTTGTTTGTATCCGGTTCTCATTCGATTCTTATCCGAAATGTATTCACTTCTTGTCCCCGGTTTATTTCTACGCGGATCGTAATCAGAAGTTTAGAAGGATTTGGCCTGGTTCTTATCCGCCTCTCAATATATTTCTTATCTACGAAAAATTGTATAATCTACGTAAATATAATAGTGATAAACTAATATTTCTTTTGATCTATGAATTAATAATTTTATAGATTATAGGAAAAACTGCATAGTACAATCCAAATTTCATTTTTCACAGAATTCCTATTGACACAATTAAAATTATTATAATCCAAAATGAAAGATTTCGTCTTTTGAATCGCAGAGTGAAAGGATAAAAGAATCGACTCATGTTTTGCGAGAATTTCATATAAATGTAATTCTTTTTAAAACTGGTAAATGTAAGTATAAAACATATCATATCATCATATCATTGCAAGTATTTTCAATATAAACGAAGGAATATATCAAGGAAAGCTCAAACACATAAAAATAAAAACTATTTTAGCAAATCACCTTTCGAACAAATCTTAAAACTACACTAGCTTCAACAAGTTCTGAGAAATTTGTCTCAGCTTTTTTGAACAAGAAATTTCATAAGCATTAAAATCAAAGTATAATCAGTTCTCGAAGATCTCACCAAATGTGAAGATAAAATTACAATATAAAAATTGTAGTCTTCAGTTTCTTAGAACTTACATGAAAATTAACGCAAATGGAAGAATCGTTTTAAAGTTATAGTATTTTAACTGATTTAAACTATTTAACATCAAGTCCATAAACTCAACATTGAAGTTATCCGACTTTAAATATTCTGTTAGACAATCTAACATGGTTTTTAACCGAAGAGAGCATGACAGACATTTTTCATTGAAGAAGCTTCACATAATTATTAACGCGAAAACAAATAACACCTCTAATCATTATAAGTAGCTTCGATGTAAAGGAATTAATATAGGAAGTAAGCGCGCTCATATGAAAAAACGAAATATTTCGACAATTCGCCTTATAAACAAATCTCAAAATCACAATAGGTTTAACGAGTCCTGCGAAATATGATTCAGCTTTTTTTCTCTCTGTGAAACCAAATCAATTTATCCTTCTTTTAATTCCACATCCCCAGCGTTTGAGATTACGTCTTTGGAGAACTGAAAACGTGAATATTATTATTTAAATATAAAACAAGAAAAATAAAAACCTGCAAACAATTTTAAATTCAACGTTCAAATATTGCAAAACTTCTTACGTCATCTAGTCAAAAGTTTTTACAAGATACAAAAAAAATTTGAAACTGAAATGATTTTTTGTTTAGAAATAATTTTCAAATGAAATGGAAAAAATTTCAAAAAATTTCTGAAAATGTCGACATATTTTGAGGCAATTTTTTTCATTTTGAATGATTTTGCAACAATTTGAAAAAATCATAATTTAAAATTTGAAAACTCGTATTTTTGGTAGGAAAGTAATCTTTTTGCTGGAAAATTCATTTTTTTGTTGAACATTCAATTCTGGTTGAAAATTAACATATTAGATTTTTAGCTTAAAATTGACCTTTTTTAGTGCAAGTTGAAAATTCAACAATTTGAATGAAAGTTCTTATATTTTTTTAATATTCGTCTCTTTTTGATGAGTTCGACTGTTTTTTATATAAAATTCGGTTTAAATTTGGACTATTTGTTAAAAATTCGTATTTTCAGGAGAAAATTCATCTACTTAGTTGAAAATTATTTTTTGTTTGTTTGAAAATTCATCTGTTCGGTTGAAAATTAATTTTTTGTTAAAAATTTGTTTCTTTTGGAATATATCTCATCTCTTTAGTGAAGAATAGAACTAAGTCAAGGCCAAATGTCGAGGCCCCTCAATTTTTATGATTGCAACTCGCACAAAAAAATCTTTGAGTTTTATAATAAAAAGCATTTGAAAGCTTAAGGTCTATCGAATTCAACGATATAATCACTTTTATATTGAAAAATTTTTGTCAATAGTTAGAGGGCAAAACATCCCAAAAAACTGGGGTTTTCGGCCTCCATTTTCAAGCGTCCACTTTTACCTGTTCTCAAAAAGAGGGCGAAGTTAGGAAAAATCTGAAAAAAATTAACAGATATTCTTTCAACATTCTTTAATGTAATACAATGCAATAAAATCTTGAGAACGAGTGACGATAGGAAGCCGTGTAATAAGCGTGTGGCCAGCACAGCGGGACAAGTGGCAGAAAAAAGTACCCTTTTAATAACAATAGTAACGGAGTCGGTTTGCTTCTGGACTTACTATTGTCATTGAAAGGGAACTTCCTACTACTTATCCTGTTGTGTCGGACCACGCGCCAGCACTGATTAAAGTCAAAAATATTCCTCGCGTAAGAATACTTTCATCATAAATTTAATTATTGCACTGCACTCGCATAACAAAACTGCACATTTGGAGCCATTACACGGCTTCCTATCTTAATTCGTCCTCAAGATGAAGTTTTTGTAAATAAATCACAGTAAAAACAAATTATTGAATATTTCCTAATTTTTGAAAATGTATTGCATTAAAGAATGTTGAGAAAATGTCTGTGAATTTTTTCAGATTTTTCCTAACATCGCCCTCTTTCTGGGTACAGTTGAAAGTGGACGCTTGAAAAAGGAGACTAAAAACCCCTTGTTTTGTGGGACGTTTTGTTTTCTAACTATTGACAAAAAATTTTTTAAGATAAAAGTGATCATATCGTTGAATTCAGTAGACCTAAAGCCTGAATTTAGTTGAAAATTAATCTTTTTTTTGTTAAGGATTCGACTATTTCCTTAAAAATTCGTCTCTTTTTGACGAATTTGATTTTTTATATGAAATTTAATTGAAAATATGACTATTTCGTTAAAAAATGTCTGATTTGCGTGAAAAATTTAATAATCTGATTTTATTTATTTTTTCTCTTCTCACTGAAACGGTTTAGCCCGCATAGAACTCTTCAAATGAGTTTCTTGTAAGAGCAAAAATCACATTGGATTTGGTGTTTCCTAATTAAATATGTGGGCTGATAAATTTTTGGTTTGAACTAGAAAAATATTAATATTACAGGCTAACATATGAAAACCGGAATTTCCCTCTAACTCGAAATTCAATATTTTCTAAAACATTCTCTGCAGGGTAATTAAAATCCCCTCCCCCTCCACTCCAAAACTCGAAATGTTTAAAAAAATTCTCTATTGACGAACCTTAAAGTTAAATTACATTATATAGTGATTTAATTTTATGTAACGTTGGGAACATTTTAACTAATTTCTGTTGATCATTTTTGAAGCTATTAAAAACTTTTTTAATCAAAAAAAAAGAAGGTCAATAAATAAATTTCCCGTCATTTCACGGTCTTTGCCGGCCACAAAAAATTTCCTGTCTTCACGGTTTCCTGGTCTAGCAGCCACCCTGTGTCCTATATTAAAGAGAATATGAAGCGATGTTTTACTGTTCAAAATGAAAGAATTTTGAATTTCAAGCCCTCAAAATAGAATTATTTGAACACTTTTAAAAAGGAAATAATTGAAACAAAAAACAAATACAGGCTTTACAGTGATCCTGAAGAATATTTTACGGGAACAAGGGACTTAAAATATAAAAATAGGTGACTTTTAGGGGACTCTAGAATTTATCGTTTTGCGGTGAAAGTAGTGCCAACTGTTAAATCGCAATTACAGCGGCGAAATTTAAAAAGGAACACAAATTTTAATAAGAATAGACTTTTCGTGGGGTTGACCACTCAACTTTTGAGTGTACATCAAGGTTTAATAATTTCAAGAGATTTCAGAAGATGTAACTAGATTTCGCATTTCAAGACAAAAAAATGAACTCTTATTTACAAACCATTTCTATTTTTATATAAAAATTACATACATTAAAACTTGAAATGATTCAAATTATGATTTATCATAATTGTGATATTTTGTGGTTTTAATTTGTAAGAAAGGATTCGTTAAGAAATCTGCGAATAAATCATTTTCACTTGTCAATAATAAATTATGATCGAGGCTATTAAAATCAACTTTCAAATGCAAACTTATAATTTTGGCAACGTAAAAATATAGATTAAACATTTTGTAAATATTTGAAAATAATAAAAATGTCATAATATTTATTTCATTTCATGAATATTTCAAGAGTTTTCAAAATCTTTAAGGATTGTTTAGAGATTTAAACAGATTTGAGATTTCTAAAGGTTCCAAATAGAATAATTTATAATTTCATAAATCTGAGAATACATAAATAAATATTCGAAAATAACAAGTCTTAAAATATTAAACAGATTTCGAGAGATTTCAACAGATTTCCACATATCAAAAAGATTTCACAATTAATTATACCAAAGATCAAAGATTTTACAAAAATTTCAAAATATTTCCCAGTTTTTACAGAGATTTCAGGCAGGAATGCACACTACATTTGAAGAGTGATCAACCTCTCCAGAGTTTTCGATAATTTTCATCGGAAATGGAGTATTTTTAAGGGAATTTTATACAAATCAGGTTCTAATCGGGACTTTTAGGGGAAATACGGGACATCATACAACCTATAAGTTAAACGTTGTCTACGTACGTGGATAAAGCTTTGTGTTCTATAGAAAAAAATTAGAAGAATCCATGAGGCAAAAATTAAATTCCTACCACTTTCTCGGATTCTCTCGTTAATATTGAGAAAAAATCATGTACTTGCCTTTTTCTGAGGATTCTCAACTGATGGCGAAGGTTCGGTAAGGGTAGACGTTGAGTGTCTTAGAAATCGTTCGTTAGGAAGTTTTGTTCGCGAATTTCGCGCCTTGACCATAATGTCTTCCTCCGACTCTATAATTCCAATTGAGGATTATTTATTAAAACTCAAACGAAAGATAATATACAATACGAGCATTGTATTGACAATTTATATGAAAAATGAAAAAATGACATTTCAATTATCGCGATTTTAAATCATACTATTTTAGACCTCTTAAATTTTCTTTGCTTATTTGCCTTCTCAGGTTTCATTTTCGCTTAAGCAAAAAAATTGTGTACCCTCATGCGATCCGGAGCCTACATGTTTTTATTTACACTTTGAATGCTTTCAATATAAAAATGATTTTATTAAAAGTTTTAAAAATTAAAATTTTGAATTCATTTGTATGTAAAATTTTAAAAGCTTTCAAATTTAGAGCTGTGGTCAGTCTTTGAATATGCCTTATTTCTTAATTGAGTTTGTCATAATGATGGTCAATTAAAATACACAAGAACTCCAATATAGGGCCCTCTGATTTAATTCTTCCTAGAACTGCTGGCCCATGCAGTTTCTCAGCGCACAAGCAGTTGTCAACAATGCGAGGCCACCCCGCACCATTAATTTTTGCGACGAATTTGGTGCCACGGTCACCTTGAGGCAACCCCCCAAAACTGGCCTTATATTGGAGTTCTTGTGTAATCGTTTCATTTGAAGGGTTTCAATCTTAACATAGAAGCGGTTCGGAAAAACAATGAGTTAAAAGGGAGAAATGAGTGGAATTTTTTTCAAATTTTAGTGCTTTACAACAATGTCTTTTTTGATGAAAATTGCGTTGCGCTTTTATACACAATTACCGTATAAAAACAATGGTTAAAATGTCTATTAAAAATATATAAATACAATGAAAAGGAAAAGAACAGCAGAAAAATAATTTACTTACCGCCAACCTGTAGAACCGTACCCTCGCAGAACTGCTTGCCACATTCGACTTTGAACGACCTTTCTCTGATTTTTTGCACGCTAAACTTTTTGACACGACTCACGTGTACAACTTCAAACTTTGAGTGTTTCTCTTCTATATTTTTGCACTCCTCCCGGTACTTTATGAAACAGTACATTTTTATTCACTATAACTAAAGATCTCACAGAGGTAAACGCCGGGTCCATGCACATAGACGTATAGGTATAAGCGTCTGACCTAAACAAGAACAATGCCCCTCTGCCGTAGTCAAGATTTTCACTTAGAATTGGCGCGTCCAGAGTGCCGGCTCCTGCTTGATTTCGTTATAGAGGCTATAGGTTGCCTTCTTGCATGTTCACTCTCTTTCTCACTGTGAAGTCAACAAGTAGGAAAGAGATGTGTGTTGTTATCTCACATCAGTACAACCACAAATAGCCACGGTTGCCTCACGCGTAACAACCTACGCGCGCGTAAAGTAGTGCCATTTGGTATATTCTATAGTCAATCTCTAGTGAAGATTTTCTTTTTGTACGGACAATGAAGGTATTAGAGACGTAATTAATAATAAACCCATGATTGTCATTAAATTTAAAAGACATTTGCAGTCATGAATGCTACCTACCTTTAAAGAAGCTGAATAAAATCTCTATTTTTGAAATATTAGCAATAAGATTCACATGCACATGTGCTTTTCATGATACGCGCACGAAATATGGGGGAAATCCAAGATGTCTGCCGGTTGAAATTTAATTTCAGGTTATAGTTTGCCGGATAGAAACCGGTTAGGGCCGGTCAGTATGTTTCCTGTGTCGAGTGCCGTGCAGGAATCAGTTAAGGGCCGGTTACAAATGAATTTCGGTGTTTGCCAATATTTAACTTTAGATTCAAATTTGCCGGATAGAAACCGGTTAGGGCCGGTTACAATGTTTCCGGTGTCGAGTGCCGTGTAGGAATCAGTTAGGATCCGGTTATAAACGAATTTTAGTATTTTTCAAAATTTAATTGCAGGATCTAGTTTGCCGGATAGAAACCAGTTAGGGCCAGTCACAACGTTTCTTGTGTCGAGTTTCGTGTAGGAATCGGTTAGGGGCCGGTTGGAAACGAATTTTAGTGTTGGTTGAAATTTAATTTCAGGTTATAGTTTGCCGGATAGAAACCGGTTAGGGCCGGTCAGTATGTTTCCTGTGTCGAGTGCCGTGTAGGAATCAGTTAAGGGCCGGTTAGAAACGAATTTCGGTGCTTGCCAATATTTAACTTTAGATTCAAATTTGCCGGATAGAAACCGGTTAGGGCCGGTCAGTATGTTTTCTCTGTCGAGTGCCGTGTAGGAATCAGTTAAGGGCTGGTTAGAAACGAATTTCGGTGTTTGCCAATATTTAACTTTAGATTCAAATTTGCCGGATATAAAACCGGTTAGGGCCGGTTAGAATGTTTCCGGTGTCGAGTGCCGTATAGGAATCAGTTGGGAACCAGTTAGAAACGAACTGTGGTCTTTGCCAATATTCAATTTCTGGTTCCATTTGCCGGATGAAAACCGGTTATAACCGGTTAGAATTTTTTCACAACTTTTTTTGTTGACATTTTCCGTATAAGAACCGCTTAGGATACGGGTACGTTCCAGGAATTGAAATTGAGATCTGATAGAAATCGGTTAGAACCGGGTAAAACCCGACTTGGTTTCTAACCGATTTCTATCTTGTTTCTTATGATTTATAACCGGTATTTTAAGCAGGGCGTCTGGTCGTGGTATTCGGAAAGTCAGACAAGTTATCTGAATTCCCAACTCTCACCTCGACGAGCCTTGCTTTTCTCAGTCATCTTATTATTAGACAATCATCTAACTTTCCTGCACTAGAATTGCCTCTCAGTATATGTAGATTCTAACGTTTAGAATTATCTCGTAAGATGCTCATAAACTGATCATTTATCAGTATCTCAGAAAAAAGTTTTCATAATTAAATTAAGTAAGGCCAGCTGGATATGGCAAGTTAGACTGAAAGGTTTGAACCTTGGAATTATTCTTTAAAAAACTTAAAATATAACCTGAAATATTCCGATTGGCTCGCGCGCCCCGCACAACAGGTACAACGCGCCAATCCCAACCAAGCGAGTTCTCTTATTGGTTCGCGCACCCTGCGCAACGGGTAACGCGCATCAATCCCGATCAAGGAATTTCTCTATTGGATTGCGCGTCCAAAACATAAAATTCAAATGTAATACATAATTATTAAACATTGAATTAATATTAATAAACAATATTAATATTAATGATATTGATTATATTATAATATTATCAACTTATATTATATATGGTATATAGGTTATATGTATCAGGCTACATATAACATATATATATATATATATATATATATATATATAGAAATAAATATATATATATATATATTGCAAAAGCCGGATTTTGGCTAAGTTAACTTTAGTAACAATTTTTATAATTGTTTAAATAATTTTTATTTAATAAGAAGGGTTTCCCATGGAGAAAGAATAAGATTTTTGTTTCGATAGAGGTGTTTATTCACCAAAAGCTATTCTAAGCTGTATTTACAAGTGATCCCTGAATCTGAACTATCTTAAATTCTAAGTTGTAATAATCATCAAAATATAAAATGCCTTTATTTATTTGTTGGCAAGGTACGCTCTTAAAATCTAAGCCGCAGCTGAGTATCAAAATGATCTTTCTAGAATTTTTCTTATTCGCAATAAAAGTATAACCACGCTGGTAAGCTAATAAATATTTTTCTCTTTTTTTTTATTTCCTTTTCTAAAATTGTATTATCCACGTTTTGGCAAACAGGTTTCTTTCCTGTGCAGAACGAGCCGACCGAAATCACGCGGCTTAACTTTTGATATAGGCTTTTGCCTTCAACTTTCAATCTCAAGAATTTCAAATAAATCGGTGTCTGCAAGGCAAAGACCCTTTAGAACTTGAATTATTATCGTACAGTAGCAGTCGAAAAATCAAAAGTAAATTATATTTATAACACGCTCTATTCAATACTCTAATTTGCCTAATAATCGGCTATTCAATCTTTTATGGTTTTAATCCTGAATCAGGTGAAGAGTGGTCCCGTAGACACTTCTCTTGGTACGCTTGCTAAGAAAGGGGCCTGAGTCGAGTCGTTCTTGTACTACAGGTGTATCCTCTACCTGCTCGAAGGAGTGACATGGAAGGTTTTCAAAATAAAATGCCCAATTTTACTAATCCGGATTTTTACGGTTATAGGAGATTAACTCACAATCAAATTTTATCACATGGTTCTAAATTCTCTTTGAATTGAGAAATATTTTCTGAGCCTGCTTTTCAAGCTTAGCTGCTTTCTTAACCAGGTTGGGGAATAGATTCCCTCCTGCTCATAAGAAGCTAAGGATTTGAAGGGCAAATCGTAAATTATAAAATGCAGCTTCGTCGATCGGTTTACACAGGTGACTGTGCTCCGCTCTTCTGTTAGTCTGATATAACTTGAAATCGACAATACTTCTCTCTAATTATGGGCAATTGCCGAAATAAATATAACTATTTAATATCGAAATAATATTAGTAAATAATATTAATATTGGTAATACGAATAGTATTGATGAGCCGATGAGCTCCCTGATTGAACCGTTATCGCGGAGTGGGAGACTCGGCGACGAGGCTCCCCTCTACTCAACTTCCTCGCGGCGTGAGAGAGACCGCTCGACCGCGGAGTGGGGGAGCTTGCGCGCTCTTCCATAAAATAACGCGTTTCGGCCACCGTCACGCACTCTGCCTTTCGACTCGTTCGAGAACGGACGACCGCTCCTCCTCCCTCCGAGTTCCAGTTGATCATTGATTTCACCTGTCATACATTTCCAATCTGCTATTTTCAGAGCAAATATCTTGCGTACGGATTTTCGTTCTCGAATCATCAAGCAATTCGCTCTCTCTCACTCTTAACCTCTATATAATAAACGGTTTACTCAGGTCGCTGCATCAAGCAGTACCTGGGAATCAGTTATTATATTGAGAAAGATAGTATCTGCCTCTTCCAAAAGTATCTATTCTGGGTCGCTCCATCAAGTAGCACCTGCAGAACGTGTTGCCTGTTTTGCGGACGCCCGTCACCGCGTCGCCAGCGGGAGCTAACGACCAACTCGAATAACAACTGTTAACAGAAGTTGACAGCCTCCAGTCCCACTCTTCAGCAGGGGTTGACGAGTTCAAGACCCGGTGGTAAGCCCCAGTTCATCTACGCAGGACATTTCGACGATCGAACCGTTTTCCGGGATGCGGAAGAAAGGAACTACATCCTCCGGAAGTTCTTCTAGCCTGGGAATGTATCAATTGACGGCCTGACCTAGGGTCACCACGAAACCCCTGAACTATCTTATCTTTACCGACTGAGAACCTAAAAAAAAAAGAGGTAATCGAAAATATAAAACGAAGGATGGTGCTTCGAACACCACCGAGAGGAAGGAAGATCATCGTCGAGCGCACCACCACTATCCGGCAGACCTCCGCCACTTCCGGAAGTGGGCTACAAAATCCGGTGGCGCCCAGCAACCCTGCGCAGCAGGCTTTGCCCTCACCTGACAACGCTGCCTCGCTCTTATTTCCAGATGACAAGGTTGTCCCAGCCTCATCATCATCGGGCGACGCTGTTTCAGGTCCATCTTCGCTTGACAACGCAGTACAGCAGCCATCCTCACTGAGTCAGTTCGCTCCGGATACACCCTTGCTGGGAAACTCTACCCTGGAGTTATCCTCAGGCAGCAGCGCTGTCCCCTTGTACAGATTCGTACCAGTGACCACCCAAGGAGCATCAAGAATGGGCATCCAGACGCAATAATCGCTGGCGCACGGCGTCACTACTCCTTTTCGTCAGCGTGCCAGAAGTCTTTCGCCAACCTCTATACAGCGCTGCACCCCACGGCCCCATTATTCTAGGAGCACAGGGATGCCAACTCAAGAGCACCAGTCATTCCTGCCGAGCTAAACCTTAGCCTCAGTGCCACAAACCACCTCCCTCAGACCTCAGCACGGGGCACCATCTTCAGTCTTCGGGGGACAATCGACTCTTCCTGACTGGACGGCCCTGGTACCGGGTATTCGAGCTCCACCTTGCGAACTACCCACCTTCTCAAGAAACGAGCATAAGGATCCCGACACCTTTCAGCATCAAAATGGTGAGAGGTCTACAAATCCCTGTCACTGACATGGAAAAAATTCTGGGAGATCCTCAGGCAGAAGTGCGCCAGTAACATCACCCATATGCACTTAAATGTGCAACTTTATGCATGGAAACAAATTGAGAGGGAATCAGCCGCCGTGTTTCTACAGCAAAAATACATGCTGGCCTTGCGACTTCTACCCGCTGCCCTCGAGGAAGATATTGTTCGCATTCTTCTAGAGTAACTTCGGCCGGCCATCCGAAGAGTTATTTGTGCCGCTTTTCCGCAAACATTCGGGGACCTCATGGATCGCGCCGTGGAGGCTTGAATGGATGAATTCGAAGATCAGCCTCGGAAGGATATCAAGAAGGAAGAACCCCGGAAGACTTCGGCACAACCAAGAGCACCAGCGCCCAGAGACGATTAACGGCGTAGTGACCCACCATGTCACTATTGTCCCGAATTTCATTTTCACCGCAACTGCCCCATTCTCAGGGCGGATCGACGAAACTCTTTGCAGAAAAACTGGCGGAGCTCGGCGGAACAGGAAACCGCCGAGCAGCCAGCCAACCAGGAGACCCATCAATAAACCTGACCAGCACCATTTCAGGTCGGATACCCCGCCTCCGTGTTCGTCTAGGAGGAAGCGAAACCATGGCTCTTGTGGACTCCTGCTCCTCAGATAACTTCGTGAAGGCCGATCTGCTGAGCAACGTCCAGGTGCGGACTTTAAGGCCCAGCCCTTCATATGCGCAACTAGCAGCAGGGGAGTGACCCTTAAATTGATTGGCTCCATAGTTCTATCACCGGAGATCTACGGACAACATGACGCCGGCACCTTTTACGTCAACCCGGACTTACAGAACGAACTAGCATTCGGAATAACCTGGTTCGAAGAACACCGCGTAATATACGAACACTGCCTGGGATGTATTTACCTAGGGGCACGAGATCGGAACAGTTTACTTCACTCCCGAAGCTCGGCCCCCTTCGACCAACGTCCCACCCCACAGCTGAGCCACAACTTCCCCCTAGAGTATCATGACGAATTTTTCAAGTTGGTAAGACTCAACAACCAGACTTTTCACCAAGGAGGACCCCTGTGCCAGACAATGGCGGTCCAGCAAGAGATCCACCTGTCAGATCCAACCACGTTCCGAGAACCACCCCGTCGATATTCGGAACAGAAACGATTGCGGCTGGACGAAAAAGTACGCTACGTGCTCGCGGACGGCATGATCGAGCCCATCAACTCTCCTTACAGCTCAGCCATCGTAGTCGCGGGCAAAAAGGATGGAGACTACCGACTTTGCGTGAACTACCGTCGGAGCAATAAACAAACTGTGGACGCTCCCCAATGCTTGCCCCGGATACACGAGATACTCAAGGATATCGGCGGCGTCCGAATTTTCTCAACATTAGATTTGAAGAGTGGATACTGGCAGATTCCTTTGGCCCCGAAAGCTCGAAAATTCACTGCCTTCACTACACACAGCGGCTGACAGTGACAATTTCGAGTCATGCTTTTCGGGTTGAAGAACGCACCCGGCACCATTCAAAATTTGATGCGGCATGTGCTCCCAGACCACTGGGGTAATTTCGCAATTGCCTACCTCGACAACATGTACTTGCTCTACTACATTGTCTACTTCGAGGACTGGGAGCAGCATCTTCTGCACCTGGCACTAACCCTAGAGAGGCTCAATATATACTGACTGACGTGCTCCCCGCAGAAATGCCAACTCACTCAGACAATTCTTTCCTATATTGGCCATGTCGTCACTTCTGAGGGGAATCACCCCAGCCGAAGCACCTTCAGGCGATCCTGGATGCCGAACTACCCCGTACCAGGAAGGTTTTACGTTAATTGTTAGGTACCATGAATTGTCTGCAAGATATAATCATGCGTTGCATTTACAAACTCGGAAAGAGAAGTGAGGAACATATCAAGATTTAGATTTTTATCTAATTTCAACATTCCATGGATGAGATTATACATTATAAATAGTGGAGAGCGACGACTCATTTTATCATTAATATATAAGGACTCACTTTGTCGAGTTGAATAGTTCGGAACATTGAAGGGTAGCATTTCTAGTAACATTGGACAGTCATATAAACCTAGAGCAATTTTAAATAAAAAGAAAATATCCGAGAATCTTTGCCTGTCTTTCCACGACGATACTTCGAAACGATTTCTAAGAGATATAAATCTGCACCACGGCATGGATAAACTTTATCTTCCTTCAAGCTAGATATTTAAAAAAACAATCTTGACAACTTTTAATCAGTTTTGAGTATTTTTCTGTACTAGGTGCCCAGGCGACAGATGCAAATTCAAGTTTGGCTGTAATAATCAGTTGAAATAGTAACATTTCTGGCGCTCTTGTTTCAAAATGTTTGCAGGTATTCCATCTCAACAATATATGTTGAAGTTGAGAACGTTGAAATCCCCAAGTAAGAGGAGTCTATGTCCCCATATGTCTCTAAAGGAGGCAAGAGAGTATTAATTTACAGTATTAATTTGAGGCGTAGTCTGAATAATTGAGGTTAGATCTAATTTGATACTTCGCAAATTATTATTAAGTACAATTAATACCCCACCTCCAGGTCTGTCAACACGATCATCTCTGTATGTATTAAATCTTTCAGAAGAGAGAAATTCAGAAGGGAAAACAGATGGTTTTAGCCAAGTCTGAGTTAACGCTATTATATCAAATGCATATAAATTGTTTGCTGTAATTAGATAATTGAATTTAGTATTGATGCCACGAGTATTTTGTTAGTATATATTTAGGCTATGTTTACCAAGGATAACGTTGTTGTCGGTTTCATCTTCTTGACTATTTCTGGAGTATCGTCTCTTTACATAATCTGAAGATCTTTTTTCTTCGTTGAATTCGATCCTGAAGGATTATTTTCAGTTTCTGCTATTGCTTTTGTTGCATTGGGGTACGGTCTAAGGACATTTCTAAGCTTCTGATTATGGGCGTTGGCTCGGTTCCGTTTTTCATCGTGATGAATGCTATTAATACTTCCCTGACTGTTTTTCTGACTGGAATAATATTTTCTTTGGACGTGTTATTGCACTAGATTTTCTCCCAATTCGATGCGTTCGGGTGAACCAAAGATTCAAAGATTTTTCTCACTTGTAGATCTGTGGCTTAATTGCTTAGTGCTTGCTCCAAAACACTGCTCCGAAAGTTCATCAATGTTAGGCGGTTTAGTTGATTGGATAGATTGCTCAATGTTATCAATTCTAGTCTCAACATCACCCATTCTTTTGTCGAATTGTTCAACTTCAATAGATAGTGCATCCACCTTTTTTCTGAGATTATTTACAGAAGATTATACTGCTGAGAAATCATCTTTCATATCCGCCCTATGAGTGCTGAGCGTAAAAGAGACTATTTATGCCATTACTTCCTTGAAACGATCCATATTTTGCTCAGTTATATTTACAGAGTTATTATTATGACATTCTGGCGGAGAGCTAGAACGAGATCCTGCACTTGAGAACGAGATGCTGCACTTTCCGTGTTCACACCCATCAGTATTAACAGATGATAGTAGGCTGAGTCTATGAGTTCTTACGTTCATGGCTGATTCCCGAGTGATTCGTTTCGTGGCAGTGAATGCTAGGGAAACAATTTCTATTTAAAAATTTAGATTTTTGCTATTTTTCAACGAGTAGGCTCAATTTTTTACGAAATTAGATAAGAATATCTTTCCGGTAAAATTTTTCTATAATTCTCTCGAAATTTAAAAGAATTAGTTATTATTTAAACAATGTTGATAAACAAATTAAGAGTTTGACCTATTTTCAACTCATAGGCTCAACTTTTTTACGGAATCAATAACAATGGTTTTTCAAATCACTCTTTCCTATGTATGATATTTCGAAAATGTACAATAATTATTAATTATTTAAACATGTTTATCAACATATCCAGAGCTTAGCTATTTTTCCAGGAATAGGCACAATTTGTTTACGGACTCAACTAAGTATGTCTTTGCGAAGACTTTTTTTCTATGTTTCTCTACTAATTCAGATTTTGGCTATTTTCAACGAATAGGCTAAATTTTTTTCTAGAATTAACCAAGAATATCTTTCCGATTACTTTTTTCTATAATGTGCTATGACAAAATCTTTTTGGCGAATCTTTTCTACATTGCTTTGTAAATTCACAAGAATTAATAATAATTTAAACAATTTTCATAAAAAAATTTAGAGTTTGGCATTTTTTAACAAATAGGCTACATTTTTTTACAGAATTAACTAAGAATATCATTCCGATTACTTTTTTGTATAATGCTTTGCAAATTTCCAAGAATTATTAATTATTTAAACAATTTTCATAAACATATTCAGAGTTTGGCTATTTTTCAAGTAATATGCACAATTTGTTTACGGAGTCAACTAAGTATGTCTTTCCGATGACTCTTTTTCTAGGTTGCTTCACAAATTCATATTTGGGCTATTTTCAACGAATAGGCTGCATTTTTTATAGAAATAACCAAGAATATCTTTCCGATTACTTTTGGCTATGATGCTATAAAAAGTCTTTCTGATGACTCTCTTCGATGTTGCTTTGTAAATTTGCAAGAATTTATAATGATTTAAACCATTTTCATTAAAAAATTTAGAATTTGGCTATGTTTTAACAAATAAGCTACATTTTTTTTACAGAATTATCTAAGAATATCATTCCAATGACTTTTTTCATATGATGCTTTGCAAATTTTCAAGAATTGTTAATTATTTAGACAATATTCATAAACAAATTCAGAGTTTGGGTATTTTTCAAGGAATAGACACAATTTGTTTACGGAGTCAACTAACAATGTTTTTCTGATGACTCTATTCTGTGTTGCTTTGTCAATTTAAAAGAATTATTAATTATTTAAACAATTTACATAAAGAAATTCAGAGTCTGGTTATTTATCAACGAACAGGCTACATTTTTTTACAGAATTAACTAAGAATATCTTTCCGATAACTTTTTTCTGTGATACATTGTAAATTCACAAGTATTATTAATTATTTAAACAATTTTTATCAGCACATCGGAGGCAACTAATAATGTCTTTCCAATGACTATTTTCTTACGATACTCCACAAATTTATATTAATTATCAATCATTTAAAAAATTTTCCTAAACATATTCAGAGTTTGTCTATTTTCAAAGGAATAGGCTCAACTTTTTTTACGGAAGCAAAAAATTATGTATTTCAAATAAAAATGTCGTACATTACTTTGCACATTCACAATAAGTATTCATTATTTAGATATTTCTCATAGACATATTCAGAGTTTGGGTATTTTCCAAAGAATAGACAAAATTTGTTTACGGAGTAAACTTAGATTGTCTTTCCGATCCTCTTTTCTATGTTCTATAAATTTACAAAAATTATTAATTATTTGAACAACTTTCATGAAAAAATAAGAATTTGGCTATTTTTCAACGAATAGGGTGAATTTTTTTACAGAATTAACTAAGAATATCTTTCCGATGACTTCAGTATGCTGTTCAAATTTCCAAGATTTATTAATTAATTAAAATATTTCGATGAGCAAATTAAGAGTTTGGCAATTTGTCGAAGAAACCCTCCCGTCAAACCTCCAGGTCGAAATTAGTTAAAACCGAGGTTAAAACGCAGTGAATACACAACGCAGTCATATACGTCGCAGATGGTCATCCATCCGAGTGCTATGCGCGTTCTAAAGGGCTTGACATCTGAAGTCTTCTCGAGTCGAGATCATTTACTGTGTATTTCTATGAAAATTTGTACGCGCCGACATTTTATAGGTTTTTTTCCAAAGTTAAATGAAAATGTTTAGAGTTGCACAATTATTTATTCTGCATCGTGAGAGGGTATCCATTCGAAGCCGTGTATAAATCAAAATTATTGATGTAAAAATGAATTACATGCTATTTTATTGAACTTCATTTCCAAATAAAATAATTACATGTAAATAAATTAGTCGCGCGGGCAGCGCGCGTATGTGCACACAAAACTACCAGGTATCAAGTTGATGCAGCAAATGGATCAAAAGGATGCAACGTTTTGATACCTATATTCATGATCAACTTGATTCAAATTTTGAGATCAATTATCTGTCATAAAATTTCAACTACTCAACACATTATAAAATTATTTAAACCTCTTACATGAATGATGATCAACTGTTGATGATCGTTTAAAATTAAATTGATAATCAAATTTTGAAAACAATCATTTACTTAGTTCCGTTTAGTTCAATTTATGATTGCTGAGGTTGTGGATGTTTGTTTAACAAATGTCAGCAAATCTCGATCGAGGATCGATTATCGATTTGCAGAATTTGAATTTGGCAGAAAGGAATGTTTTTCGAAAATCGTCAACTGTCATTCTGTTTTGCATACTGATGCTAATACGCCTTGAAGTTGTTCTCTTTAATTTTCATTGATCCTCTAAAGCGAATCATATTGAGTTGAAATTGTAGATCAAAATAGCTGCAACAATTTGATACCCCAAGTTGTAGTGTGAGGCTCTAGTCAGCGTAAAAAAGTCCAAGCGCACGGATCTGATGACCTGGGGTTCATCGAAGGGGCAAATGATCACGACGATGCTTCAGGATGAAATCTCAGCCCTGAGAATTGTAGGTTTTTTGTGTATCGCTTCGGTGAAACGAAGATGGTCTTTGCTTGGTATTCTCATATAATTTACATCCAATAATCAAATCGCGATCCTCCTTTCATTTCAGCGTTTAATATCCCTTCCAGTGTAAATCTTGAGAATAGAATAACTTAAAATTCCATGCTCAATTAAATTGTAATTAGCTGAATGAATTTCTTGATATAATTTGTAGAAAAATGAAAAATTTTTTTTAGGAAAATCGTTCTATATTGTCAATATTAAAGGTAATCCTAAAGTGAATGCAAAATTACCAAAACTCTCAACAGAAATCCAATGGATAAACGGATTTTTTTCTATATTTTTTTAATCGTCTCGTCATTATCTAATGAACCTAATGCAGCAAATTGAAATTCAATTCCTTAATATCTTAATAATTGTTAATTTCGCTTCACTCGAGTTGCGGACTATGGTCAGAAAACCCTCGATTTTGCGGGCCGTGGCCACTTTAGATCTGAGAGTTGTGTTCCGAGATCTCTTCCCCTATCCGTGTGACGAACTCCAGACAAGCGCAGAGGTGATTTAACTTTTTTTGGGCAATTTTGGAATGATTTTTGTCGATTGAACATTTTATAGTTGTCCAGATCAGTTCACTCAAGTTTTTTCAATTCTTGGGCTTCTTGACAAAAAAAGTAATTCCGGAGCTACTGCATTGACTCACTTAGCTTCAGAACGTAAAAAACTACATTAACCTTTTGAGACAAAAATAATTCATGTAGACTTTGAAATTGGTATCCATAAGGCTATAGATTTCATTTAGGTCAAAGTTACACGGAGAAAAATGGATGGTCAAAGTTAGAGGGCCAAATTTTAGTGAGCCAGTCCGTTCTTCTAGATGGTCTAAAAAGACTTTCAGAATTTTTTCGACATGGTCTGAGTATTGTAAGAAGGTCAGACTCACTATCAGGGATAATCGAAGTATCCTTTCGGGATGGTCAATACGATCATCTTGTTTTCACTTATTTCGACCATCCACGGAAGAGTAAATGACCCATCGCGGAGGCCCAACCTGAGTAGTTACCGTTGGCATATATATACCATTAAACCATTTCCCTTTCAGGGTAGGCGTGTCACTACCCGAATCGGGTAGTGTTTCTAGGTTTTTCTTGTAGTTATAAATAACTACAAGTGTGGGCTCACCACACCCACGATGTGCCAACAGCACTCATGTCAGTATTCTTGAATGGTCACCCATCCAAGTACTAACCGCGTCCAACGCTGCTTAACTTCAGTGATCTGACGAGAACTGGGTTTTTCCGCGTGGTATGGCCGTTGGCATGTTTATTTAAAATGAATAAATGTGTAAGTCAAATGTTCACAACAAATAATAAATGTAAGGCATCGATGACCTACCGTCAGAACTGATAAAAAATGGAGGCCCTTGCCTCACAAGGCAAATTTGTAAATTGATACGCGCAGTTTGGAAAACAGAACGCATGCCGGAAGAATGGAATACCTCTATCATTATTCCCATCTTTAAAAAAGGCGATAAAACTAACTGTAACAACTATCGGGGAATTTCACTTGTGCCTTCGTGCTACAAGATCCTGTCTAATGTTATCCTAAGTAGACTAACTCCTTTTGCCGAGGAAATCATTGGGGATTACCAGTGTGGATTCCGCCGAAACCGATCTACAAGCGATCAAATGTTTACAATTAGACAACTGTTAGAAAAGAAATGGGAATTTAAAGAAGCAGTACATCAGCTATTTATCGATTTTAAAAAAGCTTACGACTCTATTATACGCGCGCGAATGTACTGGATCCTAGAGTTCTTGGGTGTGCCAAGAAAATTGGTTAGACTTATCGAAATTTGCTTAAGCGGCAGTAAGGGTAGAATACGCGTAAACGGTAGTTTATCTGAAGAGTTTTCGATCCGCGATGGCCTGAAACAGGGCGATGCACTTTCGTGCGTCCTTTTTAACTTAGTTTTAGAATACGTGGTTAGGCAAGTGCAGGCGAATCCGACCGGTGCTACCCTCAATGGGGTAATACAAATTCTTGGATATGCGGATGATCTCGACGTACTAGGGGATGATAAAGAAACGGTAGCTAAAAATGCAGAAATCTTGATCGCAAAAGCCAAAGAGATTGGCTTGGAAGTTAGCGAATCGAAGACAAAATATATGACCGTCGTCAGGTCCGGACAAAGTAATCAAGACGGGGATCTAATGGCCGGAAATATGAAATTCGAAAGGGTTAACGAGTTTAAATACCTCGGGTCTATTATAACTAGCGAAAATAAGATTAAAACGGAAATCAATGCGCGGCTACACGCTGGCAATAGGTGCTATTATGCAGCAAACACGCTACTAAAATCGCGATCGCTATCTAGAAACATCAAAGTAAGAATTTACAAAACGATAATAATGCCGGTCGTCATGTACGGGTGTGAAACGTGGGCGCTGACGAAAGGAGAAGAGAATAGGTTTAGAGTTTTCGAGAATAAAGTACTTAGAAAAATCTATGGTCCAAAAAGGGACGAAGAGACCGGCGAGTGGAGAAAACTGCATAATAATGAGCTGCACGCTCTCTACGGGTCAGCAAATATTAATAGAGTAATGAAAGCGCGTAAATTAAGATGGGCGGGGCATGTAGCAAGAATGGGCAATGAAAGAACAGTGGCGCAAGTTTTAAGAGGGAGACCGACTGGTAAGAGACCCCTAGGCAGACCGAGAAACAGATGGGAGAAAAATGTAAGGGATGATCTAAAAGAACTAGGACATGATTACTTAAACTGGATGGAGAATGCACAAGATAGAGATGTGTGACGGTCTCGGGTAGATGAGGCAATGAACTTTCGAGTTCGAACTGCTAATCTATAATAATAATAATAAAGTGGATCAGAATATTGCGAATTATTGTAAATTCATATTCAAGATGAAAAATATATTCCTTTCTTTAAAAGTTAAAATCTGTCATTTATTTTTAGGGAAAAAATCTAATAATCAATTTAAATTTTACTTTACAAGTCCTTCTTGTGAGCAAAGAATTATTTTTAATAACTTGACTTTTATTATTTGCTGTTTAAAATTGCTTTTCACATTTAATCATTTCAAATAAGCGCGCCAACCTCAACCAATCCTGTTGTCGACGCGATGGATGCAGTGTGAAAGGATACGAGAGTTGGGAGCACCGTGGTTCAGAGCAATTTCGGAGTGAGTGAATGTCATTGAGCTGTTCAGCGTCACATTTGCTGTTTATTGAACTTAAACATATTTTTAACAAGTTTAAACTGCTTTTTGATATTTCGAATATGCGTGGAGAGTGAAGTGCATAAGAGAGAACATGATTGAAAGTGCATTAAGTTTATTCTTTTGAATCTTCAACGTCAAATTTGATGCTTCCAAGGGATTTAGGATAAAGGCGTAACCTTCAGCTATCAATTTGTTGTCACCGTGTCGTTTCAACTGAAAGCTTGCAAAAAATTTCAGCATTCATCGATGATGCAGAAAGTAACGAGATGTGGGATATTGGTTTCTGAATTCACTTCAATGTTTGAAATCTTACAATTCAGTGTGACACCGTGACGTGTCCTTAGCCTTTCGTGCTCCAAAAAATATATTGTCAATGTGCAATATTTTTTCATATCAAATTATGTCTCATACACCTCACTCTCCACAAAGAATAAAAAATGCTTTCAGAATTCATGTATTTCATATAAATTTTCAGGCTTTATAGGTTCCACTTAATTTTATAATTTGCAGTCTCTTATAAGAGAGAGACTGGAATAAGTAGGAAAAGGACAACAAATATAGAAAATGTAGGATAACCAAATCGGCCCCCTAAGATGGCCAGGTCGACTGTCCGAGGAGATCAAGTCGACTATCTGATATGACCAAATCGATCTTCTATGATGAGCGATTCGATCCTTTATAATGATCAGTTCCGCCATCTCTGATGATCGGTTCGACTCTCTATGACGCTTGAGTCGAATGTCCGAGATGACCAAGTCGACACTTTGAGATGATCGGTTCGACTCTCTATGACGCTTGAGTCGAATGTCCGAGATGACCAAGTCGACACTTTGAGATGATCGATTTGAACCTCTTGCTTTAACCTTCTAGAGATAGTTGCTTTAGCCATCTTCAAGGGCTGTCCTATAGTTGACCCTGCAATATAGTCTGTCTGCACATTTAGATGGCCAAAATGACCTTCCATTTTTCTCCGTGTGGTTGAGATAAATCCTAGAGCTCGGATTAAGTAACGAATACAAAGACGAAAAATCAGAAAGAGGTTCTTTTTTAAAAAACTTTTTTGGTCCTTTTCTGCTCTGATGTGAAATATTATTAATAATAAAAATCGATAATAAAAGTCCATACTTAAAGATTAGGCCTTTCTTATTATCAAAAAGGTGTAAATAATGTATTATTGGGAAGAATAAGGAACTGGAAAAGGGATGCAAAATGATCAATTCCCAATTCATAATTAAATCCTTTATTTGATCAAAAAAAGGTGTTCGACATATAAAAGTGTTCAATATAATAATAAGGATGAAACCCGAGCTGAATCAATTGAAGGGTAGCATGTGATTAGTGTTGAATTGAATTCTAAAAAGTTTGATTGGCAAGGTTTGTTCGGTTCCAAGAAAATGTAGGGAGAAACTTTTTTCGTTTAAGGCGCACGTTTTTTAAAGCTTGGACGGTGATAAAAAATCCAATTTTCAATTTAAAAAAGAAAGCGAGAATTTACATTCCGCTTACAAAATTATCATCCATCATCAGCTATTCAGCTCGAAGCGTTTGCGCACAATCCTTTCCTGATCTCGTGACTTTTTTTTATTTTTTGAGCAAATCATCTTGTTTTCGAAAATTTGCGAGTTTCGCTCTTATGGTGTGCTACCCTTCAACTATGGGCCAGGACTTGGCCAAAGGTGGACCAATGCTGGGCCACAGTTGAAAGAGACCTAGGCAAGGATTAGTTTCTGCTCTCAAACAGTATATTTACAAAACAAAATGTACGAAAAAAAGCCTGTATTCGTTTAGATTTGACAAAAATGTGTAATTTGTTTAAATGCCCTGCAAAAAGAGATTCAATTGAAATCGACTGAATGTAAATGTACAATGAAATCACCAATCGACAATTTTGTTGAATTGTATCCAATGTCCAATTGTTGAAATGCAGTTAACAAATTCTTCCGTAAATTGAGTTTAATGTCTGAAACTGCACTAAATTGATTTGCATGCGAATGGGGCGATCTATTAAAGTCAATGGACGAGTTGTAATTGAAAGTGAATTTTTTGAATAGTTTTTAATTAGCAAATAGATTACAATTCTAGAATTAATTTATTTGGCTCATTAGTAGCAAAACTGTAATTATCTCTTTAAACTTATTGCGAATCTGATATTTATTTTCAAGTTTTAGCAAAATTTGGAGAAATTTTGTGATGTTTTGCAAATAAACGTTTTGACTGGTATCACTGCGCTAACATAATTTAGTTCGTGGAGATGGGATGAAACATCCAGTTTCGAGAATCCATTTGGCAATTGGAACCAATTAAAATCAATTCTCTACAGAGCCTCCACAAATGGATTTAATTGCAAACCGTGATTTCCACATTTCCAATTCATTAAAATTTTCGATTTTTTATTCTTGGTTTTGCAGGGTTTTCTAATGGATAGACTTTAGTGAGAGTATTGCCCATCAGAATGGGCGGAGCTGTTCGTTGCTTCGCAAAATGGATTTTTCCCGAATAATAAGAGCCAAAACGTTCATACAAAGCATCATCCACGTATATTGGTTCATGTTTGGGAACATCTAGGTTTAGTTTTACTCGTACATAGTGATTCCCGTAAAGAGCCACGAATGGATGCAAGTAACTAAATATGGTTATTCCAATACAATATTTAATCTCTCCTTCTAGCTCTACTACTACTTTAAAAGGTTCATCATCTGGACGAGGCAAATCCTGCACTCTTTCAAAAAGACCTTCGAAATAATGAACATCAAGTAATAGAATGGAAGATTCCGGCGTTCTCTCCGGTGATACCGAGCGTGATCTCGAGGGCGATCCGAGGGCTGATCCAGCTGATTCTGCAAATGAAAATATAAATAGGAAATTAATTATTCTCTTCACTTTTAAATTAGTTTATCAAATCATAGCTTTTACGAGTACTCCACGCTCGACCGGTTAAAAGTTTAAACTATTCGAATAATTTCTACGTTCAGCCATGTAGATATTTAGCCTCTATAAGAGTTCATTCGGTGAAACTTTTTACCGTTTTCAACTTCTTTTTTTACATTCTCATCAGATAAGGTATTAGATTTGTGTAAAATTGGTCCCTCCTTCTGTTTTTATCAAATGTCCACGTTTTGAGATCTTCTGAACCCCAAAAACAGGTTGTCGCGAATATTTCTGTCTATCTGTGTGTCTGTCGATTTTTAGTATGTTAGAACAATAACATTCAAAAAAACTCAAGATTGGTTTGGGCTTTGGTATAACTAACGGTCAAGTTCGTTAGCGAGCCATTTTGGATAAAAATTCAAAAAGTTAGAGCATTTTCAAAATTTTTGAGACCACTTTTTTGAAGATTTAAGAATTCTATGTACGGCTATTTTTAGTACTCAAAAAGAAGAACAATTTAATTTCTTGACTTTTTCGATAAAAAAAAATTACCAGAGTAATAGCATTTACAAAATTAAAAAAAACAAACGAAAATGAAAATTTTAAGCCACAAAACGCACGCTATGAAAAAAGGCAGGAAAAGACAAATGTTGCTTTTTGAACACCCTACAAGATTATCGCAAGAACTGTTGGAATTTTTTTGGACAAACGAAAATTCAAATTTTGATCACATAAAAAATAATGAAAAATGAAAAATTATATTTTGCCTTCAGTCTATGCAAAATACAACAAAAGGCGATTTGATGAAAATTATGCAACCAAAAAAGATCTACAATTTTTTTATGAATCACTTTCTGATAGGGTGTGTAGTTTTCGTTTTATTCTTAAAAAACTACTTTAAAAATAAAATTTTTTTAAACAAAATCGAGTGCGAAGCACGTGATACGAGATGAGAATGTGTTCATTAAAGCCAAAGGAGCTTTAACAAAAGAGAATTCACAATCAAAAAATTACAGTTGTCGAAGCTTTGACCTTTAGTCAGACGCGTTCCCTAGGCGCACTCAAACTAAGACACACTTCCTTGAAATAGCACTAAATCTTCGAAATCCCATGAAAATCCCTTACATTCGTTTAAAACCCGTGGAATTTCCTTAAAAACTCTAAAATTTGAATGAAATCCCTTACAATATTCGGAAAAACCTTAAAATTCCGTTAAAACTGTTTAAAAAATAAACTTTGGAATATTTTTAAATATCTTCAAATCCTTTGAAATCCCGTTAAATCTTCAAAATCTCATTAAAATCTCCTGATATCCTTCAAAATTCGTGAAAAATTTCAATATCGCATGAAATCCTCTGAAATCCCGTTATTTATTGTAAAATCCCTTGAAACCCTTCGAAATTGCGAAAATCCTTGAAATTATTTGAAATCTTAGAAATCCCATAAAAATCCCTTACGATTATTTTGAATCCGTGGAAATCCCTTGAAATCTCTCCAAATCTGTAAATATCCGAAATGTTAAAAAATGTAATCTGAAAAATCGTTTGAAATATTTGTGAAATGTTTCATGGTCTTGAAATTGTTCAAATCTTTATGAAATATTTTGAAATCTTCTGAAATTTTTGAAATCCTTGCAATCTTTGAAATCTTTATGGAATCTTTGTCAAGTCTTTCTTAAATTTTCCAGATCTCTGAGATCTTTGCGAAATCTTTAGAAATCTTTGTGGAATCTTTCAAATCTTACAAATATTTGTGAAAAGTTTTGAAATCTTTTAAAATTTTTGAAATCCTGGAAATGATTGAAATCTTTGTTAAATCCTTGCGAAATCTTCCTTAGATTTTCAAAATCTTTGAGATCGTTGCGAAATCTTTGCGAAAACTTTCGAAATATTTTAAATGTTTGTGAAGTATTTTGAAATCTTTCGAAATTTTTTAAATCTTGGAAATGTTTGAAATCTGTGTGAAATCCTTGCAAAATCTTTGGTAAATTTTCGAAAAGTTTGAGACCTCCGCGAAATCTTTGTGAAATCTTTTTAAATCTTTTGAAAGTTTGGAAATCCTGGAAATGTTTGTGAAATCCTTGCGAAATCTTTATTAGATTTTTGAAATTCTTGAGATCTTTGCGAAATCTTTGCGAATGTTTCGAAATCTTTGTGAAATCTTTCGAAATCTTTGTGAAATCCTTTAACATCTTTTCAGTTTTTGAAATCCTGAAAATGTTGAAAATCTTTGTGTAAGTTTTGCGAAGTTTTTGTTAAATTTTCGAAATCTTTGAGGTCTTTGCAAAAACTTTCGAAATATTTCAAATCTTTGTAAAGTATTTTGAAATCTTTTTAAATTTGTTGAAATCCTGGAAATGTTTGAAATCTTTTTGAAATTCTTGCAAAATATTTGTTAAATTTTCGAAATGTTTGAGATCTTTGCGA
>CAKNYM010051451.1:242555-278942 GCA_932195095.1 Andricus curvator | reverse complement strand
TTTTTCTACACGTACATAATCAAATGTATTTTGTTGGATATTCAATAGAAACAGATATGAAATTATAATTTAAAAATGTGTATATTTACTACCTGCCACTTAAAAATAGTTTAGGATAATTTTATATTCTAATTAGTTAATTAAATATTATACATACCTTTAAGTAATTATAGCTTTGTTGTTATTTTAACACTCCTTTTCCAACCTAGATAGTTAGAAAATAAGATTAGGCTCATTAATTTGCGTTGTAATTAGTTGTCTCCTTTTCCAAATCCTCCTTTCCTCTTGGACTAACAGGGAGGGGGTGGGGCCCCATCCCCTTTTCGAGGCGCAACATGTCAATTCATGAATTATCGAAGTTTCGCACTGGGAGGGGGTGGGGCCCACTGCCCTTTTCCAAATTCGACACATTCATTCGATGGGAGGGGGGTGGGGCCCCCTCCCTTTTTTCCAGGTGAAAATCATCCACTCGATGGAATCATGTGTGACACCGCCCCTTTTCCAACTCATAATAACTCATTCGATCAATTAGTATGACCGCCATTTTATAATTAGGTCACACCCCTAATTAACGCCATTTTGTAATTAGGTCACACTCCTAATTAACGCCATTTTGTAATTAAGCCACACCCCTAATTAACGCCATTTTGCAATTAGGCCACGCCCCCTAATTAGCGCCATTTTTTTGATTAGGCCACGCCCCTAGACCAATCAGGTGAGGCCACACCCTTTCCCCTACCCCCACCCCTCCTTTTAGGCCACGCCTGTCGACCAATCACAGGCCGCCCTATGGCTCAAGTTATCTACTTACGTGATGAAAATGTATTCGTGAAAGCCGAAGGAGCTTTAACAAAGGAGAATTCACAATCACCAAATTACAGTTGTCGATACTTTGACCTTTAATTTTAAAAGGTGTGTGCACAAATGTGGGGAAAATACAAAGACCGAGCACGTAGCGCTAGGTAAATACAGTATCGAGCGCGAAGCGCGAGAACCAACAGTCGCGCAAAAAGGCATTGTAATTTTCTTTCGAATTTTCATGCACATCACCCGGAAATTTGTTTGAATTACCAAAAAAAATTAACCTGTTTTTTTTTTTTTTTTTTTTTAATGATATTTAGAGGTGGCGCAGGCCCCGTGAAGCTTTAAGACGTATTTCCCATAAGAAAAAAATACGTTTTTGTAGCGTTTATTCAGAATCGTCAATATTAGCTGAATCGAGTTGAATCTCAACGTTTCTCTTCAAAAATCGCCACAGAATACTAATAAAATATTACTTTTTAAATATCACCCCATAAGTCTGTTTTATAAGGCCCAAAAAACCTCATAAGTGAAAAAATGGGTTTTGCGAGTTTTTGGCGCTAATGATGACTTTTTGCAGTTTTTCAAACAGTAATTGTTTCTGGTACATAAAATGCTACTTTATACTGATAATTAAATGTTAACATGAATTGCTTAAACAATTTTATATTGTTTTTAGCAATTTCCTCTCAGAATAGAGATAGAAAGTCGCGGTTTTTAAAATAATTTTTCACTTTTTGTTTCAATTTTTAATTAGTTCATTCATTTTTCATATATTACATTTTCATTATTGTTAAAAAAAATAATCGTCTAAACAATTTATCACTATTGTTAATAATATTATCATTGAATAATGCTAGAAATTGCGTTTTTTGCTGTTGAAATTTTCAACTTTTTGTTCACTTTTCACTTGAAGTGAGTTAATATTTGATTGAATGTAGCAAAAATAATTGTTTAAATAAATTATTATTGTTAATAACTATCTTGATCTATTTTAATGCCAGATAGTTGCGGTTTTTTCTGAAACATTGCTTTGCCTTTTTAGTTATGAACAAATAATAAATAAAAATTAGAGAGAAACATATTTTAAACAATGTCTTTCCTTTTCGTTTCCGTTTCTTTTGCGCTTGTATTTGTCGCTGGTGTAAGATATCTTTTTTGTTTAATAATAATTATAATAATAATAATCCATCGTTTAAATAGTGTGGGCAAAAAGTTTAATACACTTAGAAAAAACCACAACTATTTAGCACTTATCTAAGAGAAGATAGTTTTAAACAATTATAAATTGTTTAAACAACTATATTTGTTAACTTGCATTATTTATTAATTTACCAAGTAAAAACTGGGTAAAAAGTTAAACACTTCGCAAGAAACCGCAACTGTATAGCAATAATAAAGAAGAACATAGTTATAAACAATAATCATTTGTTTAAATAATTATTTTTGCTAAATTGAATTAATTACTAACTCACCCTAAGTGAAAAGTAGACAAATAGTTGTAAATTTCAGGAAAAACCGCAACTTTCTAGCATTATTCAAATTGAATATTATTATTACTAATAATAGATCGCCTAAACAATTAATGTTGTTAACATTCATTATTTATTTAACTCACTTAAATTAAACATTGGACAAAGAGTCGAAATTTAAAAAAAAATGCAATTTTCCGGCATTATTCTAGGAGAATATTATTAACAATAATAATTAATTGTTTAAACGATTATATTTGTTAATATTGATTAAGTATTACCTCACTTTAATTAAAAATTGGACAAAAAGTGGAAAATGTTTGAAAAAACGGCGACTTCCTATCTCTATTCTAAGAAAAAATTGATAAAAACAATAATAAGTTGTTTAAAAAATTTATTTAAACATCTCATTATCAATATAAAGTAGGATTTTATGTATTAGAAACAATTCGCATTAAAAAAACGCAAAAAAATCAAAATTAGCGCCAAAAACTCGCAAAACCAATTTTTTCACTTATGGGGTTTTTTGGGACCTAATTTAATTTTTTTTTCTTAGTGGAAAATGTGACAATAAGTGAAAAATTGAGTTTTGCGAGTTTTTGGCCCTCTTTATGATTTTTTTTCAGTTTTTTAAATAAAAATTGTTTATAATACATGATACACTACCTTATACTGATAATTAGATGTTTATATGAATTGTTTAAACAATTTATTATTGCTTCTAGCAATTTTTTCGTAGAATGGTATTAAAAAGTGGCGTTTTTTTCCCGAATTTTTCAAATTATTATCAACTTTTCTGTGAGAGCGAACCAATAATGAATCAAATTTAACATAGATAATTGTTCCAACAATTCATTATTATTTATCACAATATTCTCTTAGAATAATGCTAGAGAGTTGTCCTTTTTTCAATAATTTTTCACTGTTTATCCACTTTTCTATTAGTGTGAAGTAATAATTAATCTGATTTCACAAATTTAATTGTTTAAAAAAATTATTATTCTTTATAACAATCTTCTGTAGTAATTCTGGATAGTTGCTGTTTTTTTTAGAAATGTTCATCTTTTTGTTCTCTTTGTACTTAAAGTGAGGTAATGATGATTGCAATTTAGTAAACATAATTGTTCAAATAAATTATTATTGTTTATAACTATCTTCTTCTAGATTATTGATGATAGATGGAGTTTTTTTGGGAATTTATAACTTTGTCCATTTTTCACTTAGTGAGATAATAATTAATGCAAGCTAACAAACATAATTTTGAAAAAATGGCTTATTGTTTATAACTATCTGCTCTTAGAATAATGCTAGATACTTACGCCTTTTTCCAAAATCTTTAGTTTTTAGTTATCTTTTTAGTTGTGAGCAAACAATAAATGATCATCAACAATAATCATTTTTAAATAGTATTGTATTTTCTTCTAAGTGAATGATTTTGAATCTTTTGCCAATATTTTAAAAATAATAAATTAAGCAAAAAAGATATCGTTTAGTGGAGATAGAAGTTAAGAACAAAGAAGGTAAAGTAGGAGGAGTAGGTCTGTAAATAACATGATAATAAATTGTTTAAACAATTTATATAAATATGTCAATATCAGTAGAAAGCATTATTTCATGTAATGTAAATACTTTTTTATTAAAAAAACCAGCAAAAAAATCCTAATTAGCACCAAAAACTCGAAAAACGCCATTTTTCACTTATGGGGTTTTTTCGGGGCGTTATAAAATAGACTTATGGGGGTGATATTTAAAAAAATTGGTTCATAACCGAAAATAGAATAGTACAATTTTCAGATAAAAAATTAACAAATTAACAAACTAGTTCAACTTTCAACCAAGCACTTCAATTTTTAAACTAAACAAAAAATATTGAACTAAATAGTTCAATTCTCACCAAGAAAGATTAATTTTCCAGCAAGAAGATTAATGTTTTACCTAAAAACACAAATTTTGAACCAAATACATTAATTTGCAACAAAATTGTTGAATATTAAAGCCAAAAAGATGAATTATCTACAAAACGGTTGAATTTTCTACCCGCAAAGTATGATTTTTCAACAAGAAAGTTAATTTTCAAACGAAAATTTAAATTTTCATAAAAATAGTTTAATTTTCAACCAAGTAGTTAAATATAAACCAAACATATGAATTTTCAACTAAAAACTTCATTTTCAACCAAACAGTTTAATTTTCTACTAAATTGTTTCTTTATCGATCAAACCAGATTAATTCAGACCCAAAAAGTTGCATTTTTAACTTTTACCAAGCACTCGTAATGCAGTGGCAAGGTACAATGATGGTAAATTGTTTTCCGTTTTCATGAACAAAGAACAACCTTCATTAAATAATTGGTGGCCCTGAGAAGGGCCGATTGGTTCGGTTATTGGTTTGGCTTGGAGTTAATTAGTCGCGTTTGGTATCAGTTAGTACTACCACCAAACGTAGGTGAACGGTGCGTCTGGGCGGGCTGGCTTCCGGCGAAGTTCCTGGTCCGTGAGTTGGATTCTGCTGGGTAGATGGACCCGGTTTCGCTGAGGATGCCATCTTCTTCGGGGCGACTTGTTCTTTCTGTTTATCCAAAGTCTACTTCCCTGGAATTACTTCCTTCCGTTGGGTACCCCGGGCGTTGAGCAAACCCCGAAATACCTCCCTCGAGGAGGTCGCTTTCTTCGGCGACACTTTCTGAAAAAGCAGCCTTCTCCTTCGCACCTTCTCGAAAGGTACCTTCCTTGGCTTGATTTTAAATTTGGGTACAGAGGGAGCTACCCGAGATTCGGCGGCCACTTCTAACCATTTTGACACTCGAGCTTTCTTCGGAGCAGGTTTCGGTGGGGTTCCATCTGAGTCTGTTCCAAAGAGTTGTCTGCAGGTGTCGGCTAAGTAGTCCGGGGTTGTTCGTGGACTTGGCTCCAACGATGAAGTTGAGAGATGAATACTGTCGGTAGGAGGTGATTGGGTTTCAGGAGTTTTACCAAGAGTTCTCAACGGGCTTGGGCTCAGCGCAAGGTAATGTTCCAGTAACCAGTCACTTTCAGGTGTGACAGATCGAGGTTTGGCTATCTCCCCGCAGGCTAGTGGTGACTCGACTTCCTTATGGGTTTCTTCGGCATTGATCTTGCCCAGCTTCTTTCTTCGCCTGAATGAGTTTGAGTCGACGAATCCGCGATTTGTGACAGCCCTGGATCTTCGTATTGGGTGCTGGCATCTGCCATTCGAGGTTCATTAAAGACCTCGAAAGTTGGATGGGATGTTGGAGTATGTGGAGGCGACCAGTCTAAGTTGTGAACGAACGGGGGTAGTGGCTAGGTCACTCGACACTTTTCGACGCGGATGGGAACCAAACGTTTCTTCTGCTCGGGGGTCAATCCAGGTTTCCTTGGAGCGTTTCCGATCTTCTGAGCCTGTCCACGTTCCTGGAATAAATCTGAGACCTCAGTTCAAGGTTTCTTATGCCCCGTGTGAGTTTTCGAAGGCGTCGCTGAGAGTCGAGAACCAGAGGCAGGAACTTCTAGGAGCTACCTCAGCTGAACATTTAATTCCGGGGAACACGGGAACCTGATTCTGGTAAGGGCTCCAGAACAGCTTTTTCGACGGCCTTCCGGGCATCCTCTAATTGAGCGAGTTCGCGCTCTTATTCTTTGATTCGTTGCTCCTTTTGTTTGACTCGCTGTCGAGCGTTCAGATGCTTCATTGGCATCTACCGGAAAGAAAGAAAGGAATCCCGAGTATGAACCGTGGGGATCCTGACTACTGGAGCGACCCACTTCCAGCTCACAGGGTTATTGGAAGTCCGTGCGACGAACCACTTCCGGCCGTAACTTCGGCCAGCAGTTCTCAGTCACGCCCAACTTGCAGTCCCCGGCCAGGTCTGTGATCGCCAGCACTCATTCAGCTCCCCCAGGGCCTCGTTTGCAATTGTTCTAGCTCACGAGGAGGGATGAGACCGAATACCTGCATTAACAGCCAACTTTCACCTTGTAAAGGAAAGCCAACTGTCCACGCAGGACTTCGGGACCACAACCCTCGATTCGGGAGAAAGAACGTTAATCGTACTTGTCTAAATTCATTCGAATTACCTTGATCTTCAAAAGAATGGCGTTGAGGACTTATGCTGCTTCGATCGTACAGGAACTGGAAGTTGTAGTCGAATCTTAATTTCTTTTTTATATCTATGTATATTCTTTCTATATATACTAGATTTAGGTATGCACTTATATTACTTTGGAGGGCAAGAAATCAACTCAAGCGTTCGCTTCTTTCTTTTTGTTTTTTGGTTTTGTCCGGACACTACTCTGTAGGCAGACGGTCGCGTTAACGAACTCGAAGGATACTCATTTACACGGAATTTGGTGCTACTGAGGTACTACGAGCGCGGACGCAGGAGAAGGACCGGCCGTCTGACTGTACTGCGTCGGCCTCACTCGGCGCGCGGTGACCGTCAGTAGAAGTGGGCAGCGTGAAGTCAGCCCACCGCTACTGCTGACGTTTGACGAATGCGGCCACAGAGTAGAGTCGCGGACTTTATTAATTAATTAACATAAATCCAAAGGTTACATTTCAAGAAAATCTAAGTATGCATATTTATGGCAGCGGTATGTTTTGAAGAAAAGGAAAATAATATTATTGTTCGCGGGCGACATGAATAAAAAATGTCAACCAAGAAGATTAATTTTTGACCAAAAAAGACAAATTTCAGTAAAATACATGAATTTTCCACTAGAAAAGGTCAATTTTCAATAAAAAATATTAATTTTCAACCAAAAATGGAATAGTTACATTTTTAGTTAAAAACATTAATTAGCCACAAAAAAGACGAATTTTCAACAAAATAGTTACATTTTCACCAAAAGAGATAAATTTTCAACTGAAATGATGAATCTTAAAAAAATGAATTTTGAACAAAAGAGTTCAACTCAAGAGATGTTTTTTAATCCGGAAGATTAATTTTCTAAAAATGGAATGATTCAAGTTTCAAAAAAGGATTTGTATCTTAAAAAAATATGCATTTTTAACGACATAGTTCAACTTTTACCAAGTGGTTAAATTTTCAAATTGAAAAACATTAATTTTTAACCAAATAGTTAAATTTGAATCAGAAAAATGAATTCTGAAGAAAAAAGTTCATTTTTAACAGAATAGTTTAATTTTCTACCAAATTGTTGAATCTTTAAACAAACCAGATTTCTTTAAACCCAACAGTTGCATCTTCAACCAAAATGTATGAATTTTCAACCAAGAAGATTAATTTTTCACAAAAAAACGAATTTTGAACAAAGTACATGAATGTTCCACTATATAAGCTCAATTTTCAATAAAAAATATCAACTTTCAACCAAAAATGGAATAGTTACATTGTTAGTTAAAGAAATTAAGTTTACATAAAAAAAACAATTTTTAACAAACTAATTTAACTTTCATCCAGGTAGTTGAATTTTTAAAGTAAAAAAGATCATTTTTAACCAAAAAGATCAATTTTCCAGAAAGAAGATGAATGTTCTACTTAAAAACGCAAATTTTCCACAAAATACATTAATTTTCAAAAAATTGTGAAATTTTAAAGCCAAAAGGATGCATTATCTACAAAATAGTTGAATGTTCAACCCGAAAACATGATTTTTTAAACAAAAAAGTTACTTTTCCACAGAAAATTTGAATTTCCATAAAAATAGTGTAATTTTTAACCAAATAGTTCAATTTTACCACAAAATAGGAATTTGTAAGAAAAAAGTTTATTTCCAACCGAATAGTTTAATTTTGTACCAAATTTTTGAATCCTCAAACAACTCAGATTAATTTATACCGAAATAGCTGCATTTTTAACCAGAAAGAATGAATTTTCAACCAAGAAGATTAATTTTCGACAAAAAAGACGATTTTTTAGTAAAATACATAAATTCTCAACTATGAAAAAAATCAATTTTCAACATGAAAATATCAATTTAAAATAAAAAATATCATATTTCAACCAAAAATGGAAGAGTAACATTGTTAATATTGGAAAAATTAATTATCAATAAAAAAACGAATTTTCAGCTAAATAGTTACATTTTTAACAAAATAGATAGAAATATGAAATTGTTTTATTCTATTCATAAAATATTCTAGGTTAAATATTTCACAAGTTTAGCATTACCCTAGTTGAATATCAACTAATATATTATTCTTATTAGTAATTTATTTGTCTTGTATTTATATTTCTTTTATTCTTGCAGTTGCTTCCTCTTGAAGATTATCTTTTAGGTTACAAATTTTATTATTTGTTTGAAAACTCAACAATTTTGTTTAAAAGTCATCCTTTTTGGTTGAAAATTCGTCGTCCAGGGTTAAAAATCCAAATATTTTCGTAGAAAATTCACTTTTTGTTTATAATTTATATATTAGTATTGAAAATTCAACTAAAATCTGTTTTGGATGAAAATTCAACTATTTTTTTTTAATAAGAGAAGTGGAAGTTTTTCTGACTACTGGTCACGAAAATCAGAATTGAAATTGATTTTTTGAAAAAAAACCATGTATAAAAAAAAATTTCTATTTTAAAAAATAGCTTTTTTCAAACGCTTTGAAATTATGTACAATAAAAAGTGGCCAGGTTTTTTTTCTTGGTCAAATTTACACTTTTAGGCACCCTCGAGTGTCAAAGTCTAAATGAATTTCAAGTTGAATTTTTTAGACAAAAATACGACTTTTCTACAAAGCAGTTGAATTTCTATCCAATTAATTGATTTTTCAACTGAGAAGATTAGCTTTCAACTAAAAAAATAAAACAATTTCCTCACAAAATACATCAATTTTCAACCAAAAATATGAATTTTAAACCAATATAATTATTTTTCTAACATAAATTTTCAACCATGTAGTTAAATTTTCCGTTAAAAATATTAATTTTTAACAACAAAAAAAACGAATTTTCAACCAAATAGTTGAATTCCCAAATAAAAACAATAAATTTACAACCAAAAATGGAACAGGGTAATTTTCAGTTTAAAAAATTAATTTTTGTAAAAAAATGCAACGAATTTTCAATAAAATAGGTAAATTTTCTACCGTAGAAATTAACCGTTTGTGGTTAACTTTTTAAGTTTGAATCTTTGTATTTTTAAAATTATATTTAGACTTACTATTCATTCTTGAAACATTCTAGCCAAATATTTACAATTTTTAATTAATAATTCTTTAAATCTTCAACTAAAAATTGGACAATTTTTGGATATTCCATTAAAAATTGAAAAAAGAAAACTGAACAAGGTCGCTATGATTCTAATTTAAAATTGTACAATTTTAAGCATTTCAATTCGATTTTTTTTCTTTAATTGATTTCGAAATTTTTAATATTTTGGAACGCTTTCAAATAAGAAAATCATTCAATGTTAAAGTTTTAAAATCTTTTCCAATTCCAATTTTTTCCAAAATTGCCAGAGAAGAATCTGGAAGATTTTAAGATGAATTTTTTAATTTTGCAGAATTAAAAATAATCAATAAAAATTTGAATCACTTCAAAAGATATTTAGAAGGTTTGGATGCTTTGCAAAGATTCAAAAATAATTTGAATCTTGAGAAGATTTTAGAAAGTTTGAAACAAAATGTAGATTTTCAAAGTTTTCGAACAAAAAATGTAGAAGCTTTTTCAATAGGATAAATTTTAAAAAAATTTCAAATTTTGACTTGCGATATGAAAAAATGCCATTCATAGTTTATTTTTCTTTAAACGAATATTTTAGGATATGCTGATTAATTATATTCCAGGAAAGAATGAAAAATATTTTTGTGAACACAAAAAAAGTTAAATATTTTCTATACTAACGCTTTAAGAAAAAAGGGAAAAAGGAAAATTTCGGCCGCAAAAAATTTTTTTTTCCCCTAATATCGTAGTTTCAAGGTTCATAGTTTTAAAGAAAAATTTAAAGATCATCTCCTTCTTCACAAAAAATTGAAGCAGTTTTTATACAAAAGGATTAATAACAAAAATTAATAACAAAAAATTTCAAACGCAAAAAATATAAAAATTTATTCTGCAATATTGTATAATCTAAATTTCATAGTAACAATTATTACTTTGGTATTCCAAATCTCCATTTTTTTAAATTGTTAAACTTTTATCATATCAGATTTTTTCTTGGACAAAAAAGGTTGCCACCAATTTTTTTCCCCTCAAGTATATTATTCTTAAACATTGACCCTACTATATAACCTTCTTTTAAGTAATATATACAATTAGACATTCCTAAATAGAAAAAGTTTGATTTTGGTTCCAGCTTGTTTTTTCTGAAACTTAATTAAATTAAATTAAATTAAAATTACAATTAAAATTAAATTAATAATAATTTACTCACGAAACGAGTTTATCAAACAAGATAAGTTACTAAGGTGTAATGTCTCCTTCTAAATTTTTTAGCAGAAATTAAATCAAATGACAAATCATTTTTAAGAAAAATATCTTATCTAATTAAATACATAAAAGGTTTATCAGAGAAAAATCTGATTCTGAGCATCCGCGAATTCTGCTAATTAACGACAAATATATTAAAGTATTATAACTTTTTTCTACAACTAGAGGACTCTCAAAATCTTGATAAGGGAATATTTTACTGATTGAATCAGTAATTGCGCATTTGTCTAATAAAATGAGTGTATATTTTAGCATTTTACTAGTGGAATAGTAAAGAAATCAGGAGACTGCTTTATTGAAGTCAAATATTTAAAATATTGACTAATTCTTTGATGATTTCGGTTACTAATCAATTAGCGAACATTTTTTCTTGACTTTTTTATCATATAAAACGGTGGACGTGACCTATAAGACTCAACACGTGCCAGATGCGTGCTTTTGTGTTTTATCGAATTTCGTGATGTTTCTCTGAGTGCACAGATCAAGGTGATTATTTTTCATGTCAACAAAGCAAGGTAATAATTTTTTTCGTGAAACGATAACTTGCATAGACGTTTTTTAAGATAGCTGATGAAGGCGGCAAGTTTCACAATACAGCCTCCTTATTGCATCAATAAAGTTGAAAATGTTACATGAGCCCGGTCTTTAATTGAAGATACATATTAATTAGGGTGGTCCAAATTGATACCTGTTAAAATTTGACTTTCGATTTTTGGCGATCGATCCCTCCTGAGTTTTTTCGGTTTCCGGAAAAAGAAAATCGGTAATTTTTTATTTACGGCATTCTCATCAGAGAAGGTATTCTTCTTTATCCATAATGAGTCCCTTAAGGGTTTACATGACTTCCGTTTCTTACAAGACCATCTACAAACTGTATATTATCTTATCCTTACTATTTACAAATATTTACAACAATTTACATCATCTCTTATATCTAGCTCCTTACTTCTATATTAATCTAGCGCAAATTTACTGCTTCTAATCTATGCGCCTTCCGTTACCTTTTTCCTTCTTTGCACTTCTCTTCTATCTCACTCTCATTTTGTCATTTTTCCATATACATTCTTTTATTCTTTCTCATTCGCCCCTCTAGCCCCCTCCAACTCATTCATCCACTCCTCACCCATTCCATCCTCACCTAGAATATTGACCACATTCTCTTCCTAGCTTCCTTTATTTTCCATTCGTCTCCTACATCCTTCCCATACATGCTCCCATGTTTCCTCCTCCAATTCACATATTCTGCACTTTCTGTTCTCTTCCTTTTCCGAACAAATCCCCTCCCTTACCTCGTTTCCCAATCTAAATCTTGCTATTCTGGTCCATCTTCTCTCTCCCCATCCCTTTTCTAAATACAATGAAACCTGGATTTAGCGTCGGTTTTGGGGCTGACGGCCGCGTTCAATCCAGGCTCACCGAACTATTTTGTCTCTCTCTTGTTTTGTCTCTCTCCTGTTTCTCTCTCTGTTTTGTCATGCCTGACTGAACACCCCCCCCCCGCAGGTCCTCTCACGCATCCCCGCTGCGCAGCGACAATTCTCGGAAACGCTGAATAAAGGATTGCTCAATCCAGGTTTGACTTTACTTTGGTACTCCTTCTTTTTTTATCATCTTATACCATTTATTATATGTTGATTCCTCAATCATTCCCCATCTTTCCATTAATTGTCTTTCCCTGCCCCTTCTCTCCAATTCTTCATAGCTTACTCCATTTCCCTCTCCAATATCTCTGGCACTAAAAAACTCCCTCCTTTCTTCTTTCCATCTCGTTAGTTCTACTGCCCTCCCTCTCATTTGTTCTACCTCCTTCAAACACTTTTTCGCTAACTCCCTCCCTTCCCCTCCCTTAACTTCGTCTCAAATTGCCATGCTCTCTTACCCGCACTAGTACTTAATTCATCTCTCTGTGCTTCTTCTCTCACTATATATCCAGGCGTCCTCGAGTCTACTCCTAACGTCCACCTTATATACCTTTCTTGTAAACTGTCAATCTATTTCCTTTCCTTCCATCCCCATATATCTGCTCCGTACCCTATTACCGGCCATACCAGCGTATTAAATAACCACGTTCTCCTTCTCCAATCTTTCTTGAACCTTCTTTTTCCTGTTCCCCATATCTGTTTCATTATCCCTGCTGCTTTTTTTATCCTTTCTCTAATATGAACTCTATGATCTCCATTCATTTGCAAGGTATATCCCAAATATTTGAACTCCTTTAATTCTTCTAACTTTACTCCCTTCCATCTCCCAGTCCATTCTTTCTTTCTGTCCCCTCCTTTTGTAAACCTCATTATCTTTGTCTTTTCTACATTTAAATTCAATTTTTTCCCATCTAAGTATTTGCCCAATCCTGTAACTAAGCCTGTCATCCCTTCTCAATCCTCTGCCACAAACACTATATCTTCCTCGTATGCCACTGTATATATCTTTTCTTCTCCCATCCTAACTCCTGCCCATCCCTTTCTCTTCATTTCTTCTTCTAGGTCTGAAACTGTCTCCTACTTGCTCTCCTACCTTTACCCTGCTTTTTGTCTCTCTGAAGATTTCCGATACTCTCTTTATTAAGCCATCTCGTATCTCCCTTTTCACCATAACTTTTTCTATCTCGACTCTGTCCAATGAGTCGAACGCCGCCTTTAAGTCCACGAATATTGCCATCATTGTCCCTTTATCCTCTTTCATCCTTTTATTTATCAGATAATTCATAACATATGTGTTGTGCATAACCCCCATTCCTTTTCTTAACCCTGTCTCATTCGGTGGCTGTATCTTCTTTCCCTCAACTTCTTTGTTCAATCTCTTCCACAAAACAGTTACATATACTTTATACAATGTTGGCATCAGCGTTACACCCCTATAATCTTCAATCTCCTCCCCTTTGCCTTTCTTCACTGTGGGTACCACTACTCCTTCTTTCCATAACTCTGGCCACCCTTCTCTTCTCCATACTCTATTACACATTACCCATGCCCATGCCTTTAGTTCTGTCCCCGCATATTTCCAGACTTCATTAGGAATCTCATCTATACCAGAGGCCTTTCCATCTTTCATTATTCCTAACACCTTGCCTATTTCTTCCCTTGTTATGTCCTCTTCCTAATCTCTTTCTCTACCATATTTCGCTCCTTTCCTAACTTTTCTCTCTATTCCTCCTAGCAAATCCATGAAATATTTTTTCCATTCTACCATTTCAATATCCTGATTTACTCTTTTTCTTCTTTTTATCTCTCTATTTACTACCTTCCAAACCTCTTCTACCGTCCTCGCCTTCTCCGCCTCTTCCTCAAACCTTTTATTCTCCTCCTCTTTCTTTTGATGACACAACTCAATATAATCCTTCTTTTTTCTACTATATTCTTCTCCACTACTTTTTCTTTTCTCCATTTTCTTAATTCCTTTCTGACCTCCTTCTTTTACTCTTTACATTCCTCATCCCATATACTTCTATTCCCCCCTCTATTTATTTCTTTTTTGCTAGTGCCCTCTAATCCTGTTTTTATTTCTCCTATCATTATTTCCATCTCCTCGTCCACATTTCCCTCTCCCATTTTGATATTTCTGACCCAGAGAAGGTATTATATTACACGATAACTTTCTAAAGAGTTAACAAATTGCATTGGACTTTGGTATACTCTTTTATTGTCCTAAACTGAAGTTCAAGTTCGTTAGCCAGCCATTTTTGCTGAAAATTGAAAAAGTTAGAAGGGTTTCAAAATTTTCGAGGCCACTTTTTTCAAATTAAAAAATTCTTTGTACAGCTATTTATAGTACGTAAAAAGATGAACAATTTACCCTTATGACTTTTTTCAATAACAAAAAATTACCAGAGTTATAGCATTTACAAAATTCAAAGAAACAAACGAAAATGAACATTTTAAGCCAAACAATACAGGATATGAAAAAAGGCAAGAAAAGAAAAACGTTGCTTTTTCAACACCCTACAAGAATCTCAGAACAACTTCTTTAATTTTATTGAAAAACCGAAAATTCAAATTTTGATAGCACAAAAAAATAATGAACTATGCACTATACGGAAAAGATATTAGACGAAAACTATGCTTCCAAAAAAGATCTACAAATTCGTTATAAATCAGTTTTTGATAGGATGCGTAGTTTTTGGTTTATCAATTAAAAACAACATTAAAAAATTTTTAAATTGAATGTTTGGACTTATTTTAGAACCCTATTTCAGAAAGTCTACCATATATTGTTCAAGTATTAATAATTTGTTCAAGCAATTGAATTAAATAGCTCTAAGTGAAGTATAGTCCTTTTTTTCTTAAAATCACATTAAAATCAATAATTTTAAGAAAAAAGGAATATACTTTTCTTAGAGCAATTCAATTTAATTCTCTAAACAATATATTATTGTTTTTAGCTATTTTCTTTCAGAATAGTGATAGAACGTCACGGTTTTTTCAAAACTTTGTCACTTTTTGTCCAAATTTAAATTAAAGTGAGTTTACAGTAAATTAATTTTAACAAAAATAACTGTTTGAACAATTTATTATTGTTGTTTATCACTATATTCATCTATATTAATGCCAGATAGTTATAGGTTTTTTCTGAAATTTTAAACTTTTTGTCCACCTTTCACTTTTAGTAAGTTGGGACTTCCGGTTCGGGTATGGAGACAAGTAGACGTGCGTGACATCGGTGAACCATTCTGGCAGGATAAAGACGGTAATGAAAGTAGAAGTGTACTGGTGAAGTGAAGAAAAAGGAGAGGAAGTGGTTGGAAAAAGGTGGAAGTGAATGTGTGGATGTGGAATCTGTGGAGAAGGTGTAAGGAGCAAAGTATAGATTGGCACGTGTGAACTTGGAGGTTAGGGATCGAACCGGAAAGGCTAGGAGAAGAGGCGCTTAGTGCTTGCGTGGAGAGAGCGTCAGCTGTGACAAGAAGGTAGCTTGACTACAGCGGTGATTTCAGCGGTGCAGAAGAAGAGAGAGTGAGAGAGAAGTCACAGAGGGCAGGAAGAGTGAGAAAATGTGTAGAGAGACAGTGTTGTTAGCAACAGCCGAACACAGTGATGAGTGGTAATGGTGAGGAAAAGAAAAGGAAGATGGAAGCTCGGTGGTGGGTGATAAAAGTGGAATGGGAGAAAGAGAGGAAACGAGCGAACCTTGAGAGCAAGAGCGAAAGGGAGAAGTTACTGGAGGAGATAGCGAAGATGTGTATAAGCATCTAGGAGCTCAATTTTAAGATCGAAGGATGTTTGGAGAAGGCGAGCTCAGCGGAGCCGAGGAAAGAGGGAGAGCAGTCTACACTTGGAAGTAAGACAAAGGTGAAAAATTCGAGCTGCCAGCCGGAGGAAAACGAGAGCACGTGAAAGAATCGTCCAAGGGCTTTGACGAAGGAAGAGTGGGTGGTGGAGAAGGAGAACAGAGCAACGAGAAGGAGATACCTCAAGGTGCTGGGGGTCAGCGTAGACCACTGTGAGGTATTGAGCGTAGTGGGGAGCCTAGCGGCACGCTATGGGTAAGCTCAAGAACTCAGGCATATGGATTGAGGAAGATTGGACGGAGAGAGAGGAGTTGATGGAAGATTGGCTTCGAAGAGAGAAGGAGAGGCTGGAGCGGGCAGGCGCCTAGGTGAAGATTAAATATATGAAAACGAAAGTAGGCGAGACAATATGGAAATAATTTGTCTTTTAGAAAATCTTAATTAGCGTTATCAACTCGCAAAATCCAATTTTTCACTCACGGGATTTTTTTTTGGGACCCTATAAAACAGACGTATGGGGGTGATATTCACGATGTAATTATTCATTTGTATTTTTTGGCTAATTATGAAGAGAAGTGTTGAGCTTTTACTTGATTCACATGATATTGACGATTCTAAATGAAATTTACAAAAACGTATTTTTTTTCTTATAGGAAATACGTGTTAAACTTCATGAGGCTTGCGGAGCGTCTAAGTATCATTTAAAAAAACGCACTTGTTTTTGTGAATTCAAGCAAATTTGAGGGCGATATGCATGACAATTTCAGACAAACAAAAATTCCAGTGCATTTTTGGTCTATCCTACTGTGCACCGAACAAACGCGATGTGCAGATGTATTGAAATGGTGGCTTCGATTAGTGAAATTTCACTAATATGGATCAGTTGTTATTCGTTATTAATCTGTTGTATATGGATTGATACATTTTCTAAAATTCATCCCAATGAGCATTTTAACGCAATTGTAAAGGTAACATTTTAAAATTATAAAATAAATCATGCCACTAGAGTAGCCCATATAGCCTATACTCAAATTTAATGGATTTAACGATTGTTCTTTAATTTCAGAGTCTATACAAAAAAATCTTCATTGTTTCACAATAGTACGACTAAAAAATTTGAAACTGAAAGATTAGATTGCATAATTGATTATGAGGATGAATAAGGAATTGGAAACGGAGGGGGACTCATGAGTCATACACCTCAGGAGGAACAAATTTAGAACCAGAATAGAAAGCTGTAAAGTAGCTAGTCGTCTTGTCACTCATTCAAAAATTAGATGGGTAGTTTAACAATTCAAACCATTCAAAGCTGCAGGAGATGATACAATATTCCATGCATTATTTCCTTGATGGGTCAATTGTGTAGTATCTGTCGGGCATGCTTACCAATGGGACACATGCCGGTAGCATGGAGGAAGCTTAAGGCAGTCTTCATTGAAAAGCCGGGTAAGGATACCTACTATGAGGCAAAATCCTTTAGAATGATCAGGTTGACCTTCTTTATGCTGAAAACACTAAAAAAATTAGTGGACCATAGTAATCAATATGCCTCTCAAAGAGGCAGATCTACCATAGATGATCTCTATGCGTTTACCTTCCGCATTAATAACACAATGCGAAAAGGTGAAGTAGGAATTGCAGCGTTTTTAGACATAAAGGGGGCATTAGTAGCACCCCAGTTGAATACATATACGATTCTGCTGAAACTCACGGAGTTAGTGATACAGTAAGCAGGTGGACGTACTTCACGTTGAAAAGCAGAATGGTACATACTTTGCTATATGGTAATAAAGTGAAGGCCAAAATGTCAAGGGGATGCCTACAAGGAGGAGTTTTTCATCCACCCAGTAGGCGCTTGTGATTGATGACCTGATTCATTTTTTAAATGAATCCGGTTTTTACGCTCTAGGCTTTGTAGATAACCTAATGATCCTGGTAATAGGGAAGAATGAGGGCACTTTAGTGGAACCCATGCAGTAAATGCTCAACAGAGTAGATCAATGGTGCCGGAAGCGTTGTTTGTATCCCCAAATCCCCAGACAAGACGGAACTCCTGCATTTCAGCAGAAGCTGAAAGCTGCCTGACCTTAGAAATCTTAAGTTCTACGGTAGGGAAGTAGAATTTTCAAAATCAGCGTAGTATTTGGGAGTAATATTTAACTCTAAATTAATCTGGAAACCCCATGTTGACTCAATAGTAACAAAGCTAAGATCGCTTTTTGGGCCTGTAGATGCACAATAGAAAAAACTGGGCCTTAAAACCCAAGATTACTTAATAGTTATCTAAAATGTTAATTATCAGACCCATAACAGATCCATATCAACGATATGGTTGCCAAGGATTAAACTAATCAGTACTAACAATCAAATGGAAAGCCTCCAAAGGATTTTCTGCTTGGCGATCACTGGTGCTATGAAAACAACACCAACAGCAGCTCTCGAAGTCATTCTGGACATCCCGCCATTGCACCTTTTCGTAACGAAGATTGCGGCAGCAGAAGTCTATAGACTCCTAGTAGGAGGCAACCTTAGTGACGTTGAAATGAAAGATCTATATGATATCAGAAAGCGCATGCTATGCGAGGGTAATATTCTCGCTATTAAAGCAGCCAAGCAGCACTTAAGGCTCTTACATCTAAAGAGTTTACTTCCAGACTAGTCTGAAGTTGCCTTTAAGATCTTCTTACGGTTGCCGGTAAAAACTGGGTCAGTCTGATCTGGGTTCTCGGCCGTAAAGATATTGGAGGTAATAAGAAAGTAGATGCACTGGCTAAGATGGGAGCTTCAAAGCCACAGCCTGGCCCTGAACCCTCCTGCGGTTTCTCGTACACATAGGCAAAAGGAGCCCTTGGTATATGGCTCTCGAAAATGCATGCGAAATATTGCAAGGGAACCAAAAGAATGTTGCATCCTGAGAATTTCATACCTGGAACATGTACTAAGGGGACTAAGGAACTCTTGATAATGGACAAAAGGCAGATTAATGTCGTAGTAGGGATGCTTATCGGACACTGCTAACTGAGAAAACACTTGACGAACATGACGATTCGAGACAACCTCGCTATCGAAAGTGTAATTTTCGTGAGGAGACAGCTCTTCACATACATTGTGAATGAAACGAATGCCTGGGGTAGTATTTTCTCGAACGAGGATACCTCCATAAAATCTCCTGCAAATCAGTGTATGCCTTCATGGTAAAGACTGACCTTATGGGAGATCGTTAAATTTTAAAATATAGTATTACCGCAGTGCTATGGGCAATTATTGCCCTGTCCTGCCCTGCCGTATATTAAAAAAATAATAATAATAATAAATGTGGCGACCCCATCGCCCTAGAGCTCCGGCTCTTGCATGCAGCCACGTTGCATTGGGCTAACTCGCCAATGCAACGAATTATGCGGTTACGTCACCAGTATCGCGCAGTGCCACCCACAATAGGCCTCTCTCGGATGGAGGCCATGGTTCAGTTGGAAGTGGCAATAGGACCGAACCGAGGCGACGACCAGGCAATGGCCCCGGACAAATGTGAAAACATCGATTCAAATGGTCGGACCAACTCAGGAGGGACATCCTTACCTGCTGGCAAAGAAGCTCACAAGCCCGAAGAGGATTCATGCAGAGGTTAAATGACCATTGGGTCAATATTCACCCGGAATAGGCTCATAACACGCCTCAGTATTAAAGAGATCAGGTATCCTTTTTGCGCAAAAACGGATATGAAGCTCTTTATCAGCAAGAAAAAGAGCAACATCCTCCGGCGAACATACCACCCGTTCCAGCAAGACCACCTTTGCAGATAATCGATAATGCCAACATGAGAAGTAGGAGATCTATCCACCAAAAAGTCTTTTTCAGGATGGACAAATTAGCTGAAGCTAATACTGCTCTCCCTGATTTGCTCCCCGAAGATGTTAATATCTGGAATCTGAACTGTGTAGGTTACGAGAAGGCAGTCTCTCTGCTAAGCGAGAATAGAAGTAACGATACTCCAGTAAGCCTGAGTAAGACTCGCGAGCGTATTGCACAGCTTCAGTTTAAAATTGAAACGGCGAGACGGCATACATCAAATATTCAGTGCATGATTAGCTACATAACATCAAATAAAAAATCCTCTCCAAAAGCTAGGGCACTTGCTCGAAACTCAAGGTAAGCAAATCGCACGCTGAAGAAGTGTAAACTGTTGACCATCAGTCAGTACTGGACGCAAAAAATAAGATCTCTTTGAACAGCCAAGGAGCGCCTTGAACAGCGAGTAAAGTGGATTCAGGAAAATTCCACCTTTTCTTCTCATCCTTCTCGCCTGTTCAATAAAACGTCACGTGCCGTTGCAAGTCCGCCTAGTCGAGAAGAGATTCAAGTCTTCTGGAAGCAAGTACATGGAGATACCTATCAGCTAGATGAAGACGGTTCAGATATATCCCTCTTTCGTAACTTTTGTCAAAGGCAAAGGTTGCAAGGTCCAGAGACAGAGTCTCCACTAATTACCGCTGAAAAAGAGAAGAAAGTTATCGCTAAAACTAAGATTTTTTTAGCGCCAGGGCCAGATAAAGTCAACAAATTTTGGTGTAAGAAGTTCACTTCTACGCAACGGCATCTAGCTCGTATATTTACTACTTTCTTAAACAGAGAACAACCCATCCCGCAGTGGTTAGTGGAAGGACGCACGGTACTGATTCCTAAGACACTGACATGCTCAAAGAGAGGATATTAACATCTATCGAGCCGATATGGAGTTCAATAGTTTAACAACGTGGATGCAAGAGAGGGCTGGCTGGTTACAGGGAGAACCTGTTAATGAACATGTGTATTACCCAGGAAACGATCAAGTATCAAAGCAATCTGTCCATGACTTGTATTTTCCACCGTAAGACATTCGATAACACAAACCATGAGCTACTTATCAAGCTTCTTGATTGCCTGGAGGTGCATCCAATAATAGTGAGATGCATTAAAGAGCTGTTGCCTTTGTGGCGGACAAGATTTGCCATAACATCTTACAAAAGAGAAGTGACTACCAGTTACGTCACATATAAGAGGGGGGTCTTCCAAGGAGACTCTCTAAGTCCGATACTTTTCTGCATCTCCCTCTTGCCTCTATCTATTTTTCTTCGAGGCGAAAGCGCTGGATACCTATGTGGCCCGCCGAACAGAAGAGAATATAAGGTCAACCACCTTTTATACATGAACGACCTTAACCTCTTTGTCTCTTCAAAAGAGGACCTTGACATCCTTGTGGCGGCAGTAAATAGGTACTCTAAAGCGATTAGCATGAGCTTTGGACTGGGCAAGTCTGCCTGCGTTACCGACAACCAGGAAGGCTAGAAACTACCTCATCGCGTGCAATGAAGAAACATGAATATCTTTGAATACCGCAAGTGGAAACCTAAAATGTGCGTGTATTAAAAACGGCCCTTGAAAAAATGTATCGCCAAATTCTCAGAAAAGTTTGTCCTTCTGAATTATCTGGGAAGATAAGATTCAGGTGACCAGTATGCTGATCGTTCCAATACTGCTCTAAACGTTTGGTGCAGTAAAATGGAACGTCGATAAGTTGAAGCAACTTGACCGAAGCACACGCAAGATGATAACAATTCATCGATTTCGTCATCCTAGATCTTCCATACCTCGAATAAACTTCTAAAGGGGGTAGAGATTTGCCGAGCTTGGAGTGTCATCATCGAAGAACGGTTCTGGCTACAGCCTGCTCAGTTCTAAATAGCACAGATTTTCTTATGCGTCTCGTACATGAATATGAATTCGTCAATGCCGCTGAGTTCTTATAACGTGCCGCAGATAGGGCCGCAGATGAGTTTGGTCTCACATTGGATTCCAGCGACACTATACATAGCCTACTATCACTAACACCGTTGGTGCTCAAAAGTAATCTACAGGAAGCAGTACAATCGCTTCTACTAAAAGAACATGCTGACAAGCCCCTTCATGGCAAATTCTACGGCATTATACGTAGAGAAGAGCTATTGATGCGTCTTGTTCAGCATGTTTCTCAAGTCTGCTGGATTGAGATCGGAGACTGAGGGATTTTTTTTGTCTGTCAAGACGGCGTTATAGACACCTTAGTTTACCGCAAGCGCATGGTGAATATACCTGTAGGCGATACGTATTTCCGAGTATGCAAGGAAGAGCTAGAAAAAGTTGGACATGTCCTAAGTGTATGCTCAACGTATGCATTCTACGGGTATATAGAGAGACACAATGCAGCTGCAAGTGTAGGATCTACTGGTATTTTTCATTCTACACCACTCAACGTAACAGTGCTACCAAGCCCGATATTGTTCTCCAATATCTGAAGACGAAGATCATTTGCGTGATTGAATTCTCGGCACCAGCCGATAATAATATCACGGCAAAAGAGGAAGAGAAACGAGCTAAATATCAAGCACTTCTTTTGGAACTTAGCAGGCTGTACCATGGCTACGAAGGCCATCTTGTGGTTCTCATAATCGGCTACCTTGGAGGTATGAAAGCTTCATTTCTTAGCCAACTCAGCAAGATTCCGGTTCTCCAGCGTCAGGCTCAGTTCATCGCGAACCAACTGTCCCGTCTGTCGCGTGAGGTTATCCGCGATTAGAGACCCGACTTCAAGGAACAGTGTTGTATGATGTTATCCCGCGTAAATTTCCCGTTCTTGCTTACCTTCTAGGACAGAAGGAGCACAAGTGGATGACGTACACGTTTCAGCTGTGTCGGAATTGGCTGCTACAAAGAAATATGACCATACCTTTCGGAGCCTAGAACTTCTCATAATAATAATGCTACCTCACTCCCTTTATACCGAAAATAATTTAAGCAAGATTCAATCGACACGTAATTTAATCAATTTCTCTAGGTTTTTGAAAAATCTTTCTGACCTAATTTTTCACAGAGTTACTTACTTAAATATTCCAAATAATGTTTCAGGGTATATTACATTGGCCGCTGACTCATTCCTTATCAATTATTTATCTTTCATAACTCTTTTTCCTCCTGAGAATCCAAAAGTAGTTCAGATTTATGGCATTATATTTACAACTTAAAGGGATTAAAATTGATTCTTAGTGAATGTAAAGATTAGTCAATTGTTTGAAGATATAATATCATTTTATCTTTTGATCCTAACAATGTATACATATTGGCGGCCGTCCATAAACTACGCTACCAATTTCAGAGCAGGGGGTCGCGATAAAACTAAGTTTAAAACCGGGGAACGGGTGAGGGGCAGTGGAAGTAACGTTGCGAACTTAGATGAAATTTTTGCAACTTATATATTTTTGGTTTATAATTCATCTCGTTTGGTTAAAAATTCTATTTGGTTGGAAATTTAATTATGTTGTTAAAGAATTCAACTATTTTGGTGAAAACACATCTTTTTTTATGAAAAGTATCAGCTACTTGGTTGCCCATCTTGCCCATTGGTTGACCATCTTTTAGGTAGAATTTTAAAATATTTGTTAAAAATTCTTTTTTTTTTAAATATTAATCAGTTTAGTTTAACATTATTAGTTAAAAAATTGTTTCCAGTTAACATTATTTACCATTTTTTTATTTTAAACTTGTACGTTGAGACAGTTGCGTGACAATACCTTTTGCATACTTTTCCATTTATAATTAATAATAATCGAAGTCGTCTCAAATTTGGAAACTTTATATAATTTGATAAAAAAGTTATTATTTACACCCAAAAATAGAAAAGCTTATCAAAAGAACGTGATTGTGGAACATTTTCAGCTTTATTGAAACAATGAGAAATCAGTATCATGAAGATTGTGAAACTTTTATGAATATGATACGTCATGTCACCTCCATTGCTTCAAAATCGAAAAATGAGAAAATATTCCAAAGCCTAATCTATTTCGTCCATCTTCATTTACACAAGGCCGACAAAAAAGTGTATTAATCTCGTTTGTTGCAAATTCATCTTTTTGGTTGAGGATTCAATTATTTAATGAAAAATTCGTCTTTTCGAGTCAATTCATTTGGTGAAAATTTCTGGTAAAAAATCGAACTTTGTAAGTTGAAAATTCAACTATTGCGATGAAATGATCTTTTTTGGTCGAAAATTTAACTGTTTTCTTAAAAATGTATCAATTTTTATTGAGAATTCATCTTTTATGGTGGACGGGTCATCCCTTTTGGTAGAAAATCTTTTTTGGTTGAAGATTCAACTACTTTGTTGAAATCTTAGGAATTTAAAGCGTTTCATATTAATTTCAATATATTCCATTTTCCTGAAAAATCACGTTTTTTCCTCTGTTTTTAGATATTTTTTGGTTACGTTACATTTCGGAGAGGGGGCGGGGTCAAAATAGCCCAAAATTGGTAACGTAGTTTATGGACGATCCCTTATGAGACAAAATAAGGAAATTATAGAGGAAATGAAAAGGAATTTCAAATTTAACATAATATCGTTTATTTATTGAAAGAACAATTAAATTTCGGTAAAGGAGTTACATGTTATTTTGCTCACGTAACTTTCAATTTGCAGCATGGACCACACTACTGGCATGAACTATTCGTCGCTCAGCCAATAGAATTTTGTGTTTCTCGCTCGCAATATATTTTTTGTAGAATCGATCATTTAGAGGATCCCTATCCGGAATTGCTAGATTCAAATTGTCAACTAGGTCTACTGCAATTCTTACATAGCGATCCCCTCTGTAAGCAGCGAGGGGATACAAAGTTCTTTTTAAGACTGCTCCAATTATGTATTCAATATCTCCTCTTCTTTCTACTGCTACTTTGAAAACGCCTTCTGGTAAATCCAAATGTAGATCTCTATACACTTCGTAATAACGAACATTAAGTGGAATTAAATGAACCTGCTGCTTCTGTCGTGCTCCAATAGTTAATTCTGCAACAAGAAGGTACAACTAGGAAATTAATGATTGTATCATTTGTTGAATTTATTTAATAATTTGTTTTTCATAAAAATGTAGGAGGAGTAGTCAAGAGAATTAGAAATATTTTTTAGAAACTGTTAGAAAGCTAATTAAATTTCGGGATAGTTATGTCCCACTTGAAGTATTTTCAATAAATAGGAACCGAGATAGAATTTGGAAAATTTGTTATCTTCAACTTTCTCTCTCTCCATGTTTTAGGGAAGAGAATGGCAAAAATTGAAACCTGGCTCAATTAAAGTAAGAAATCTTCTCTTTAAAATGAGACCAAGAGCTCAATAAAATATTTACTGGTTCTCGAATTATCATAAAAAATGTGCAAGCATGCTCAAGACGAAATCGAGCGGTCTGGTATCAACCGAAGTCCTTTGTCCTTGTCGAAAAGAGAATAATAAAATATTTGCTGTTTCTCGAATTATCATAAAGAATATGAAAGCGTGTCCAAGATAAAAATCGGTTGGTCGAGCGGAAGTCGAGATTCAATCTCTTGTCAACAATTGGAAAATAGGAGACAAAGGACTGGTCGATACTACACCGATCGATTTTGTCTTGAGCACCCTTGCACATTTTTTATGATAATTCGAGAACCAGTAAATATTTTATCATTTTTTGTTTTTGTTTTAAAGAGGAGATTTCTTACTTTAAAAAATCTAGGTTTGAAGTTTTTACATTAACTTCCCTAAAGCACGAAGAGTGTCCCGATCTCAGTCCCTATTTATCAAAAATACTTCAAGCAGGGCTAAATCGACACGTAATTTAATAAGCTTACCAACGGAGCTTAAACAATATTTCCGACTTGTCTTAGAAAGTGACTAACTACTTTCTAAGACAAGCCTGGTTTTAATCCGCTTTTCCTAAGTGGATACACAATTTTAACCAGTAGAGTATATTATAGATATTATATTTACCAATGGGAGTAGGAAGAATCACTAAGAAACACATTATGCGAATCATGGTCCTCACGTTTTTTTTTCGAATTAAAGAAATCTTATGAAGAATACCGTTAAGAATTTAGCTAATATATAGTGTTAGAAATGTCGCAAGACTATTCGCTATCTCGTTCATCATTTTGGATTATTTGCATTTCATTAATCTGTTTCTACAACAGTAAGGTCGCAAAAATAATTATGGTTTATAAAATTATTATGTATGATTTATATGAATCAAAACTGCGACTACCAACATTCGTAAAATCCCATAAATTATTGAAATCAAGAAAAGAATGATTTTCTATATATAAATCAACTTCTCCGTGCATCACGTAGTGATAAATACACATGGTTTCTAATTGGGCAATCTGCGTTAATGTTTTTTTTTTCATACTTCATTATATAAATTGGCAAGAGATATAAATGAAACACAAATTAAAGAAAAAAATCGAGAAACAGGCGTTTATTATTTTCAATAAATGTACAAATTTAGCGGCGGGATGAAACATTTAGATAAAAATGTAGAAGAGGTTAGAAAGAGAGGTATAGTGGAAAGAATTAAAAGACAGTAGTAGCATGGCAGGTTATTGGAAAGCAATAAAAAGCTTTTGAACATGAAAAAATAGGGAGAAAGGTAGGGAGATAGGGAACGAAAGTTCGAAAAAGCATTTCGAGAATCTTCCGGGAGCAAAGAAGGATTAAGAGTTTACCCCTAAAGAGAGGATGATTAAAAAAGTAGGCAACAAAAAAGAAAAAGTAATAGAAGTAGAAGCGAAAAACAAAGAGGTAGGGAGTTCTAGTAGAACAGAGGAAGAAAATCCTCTAAATAAAGAGATTTCATTTCAAGAGTTTGTGAATAGTGTAAAAAAATGAAACAGGGAAAAGCTTTAGGGGAGGATGGCATGAAAACAGAATTTATAAGAGGGGTACCAAAGATTTGGGTAGAGAAATGTCATCAAGTATTGAATGGTTTTTGCAAAACGGGGAAAATGGCAAAGGGATGGGAAAAAGCAAACTGAGCATCAATATTTAAATGAGGGGGGGAATGTGATGAGGAAAACTACAGGGGAGTATCGCTACTAAACGCAGGTTATAAAATTTTGGCCTCAATTATGGACAAACGTATCCGGGAGGGGCTGGGAGAAGAAGGCCTCTATAAAGGAAGCCAAGCGGGATTTAGAAAGAAAAGATGGCAAAGAGATATCTTTATTTTAATTTTTTTATTGATAACAAGATTAAAAGGAAATGTGGTAAATTATATGTAGCTTTTATGGACTTTGAAAAGGCGTTTGATAAGGTAGACTAATTTTATTTCAAGAACTATATAATTAAGGGATCAAAGGAAGAATGCTGGAAATGATACGTGCAATTTACGAAGAGATTCAGAATCAGGTGATAACCGAAGCAGGATTGATAGAGAGTTTCAGAACAGGCAGAGGGGTAAGGCAGGGATGCCCCCTGAGCCCTGTTCTGTTTAATATTTTTATTGATAATATGGATGAGATTTGGAACAGGGGAAACACGGGAGGGTCAGTGATGCAGAAAACATCATTTTTTACACTGAAATTATAGTTAGAAACGGTACAAAGATATTGGTAAAATCGTTCCAATAGGAATTTTCAGCATAATATGTTTTACTATTATTATTAATGAATCACATTTTCAAATCGTTAAAGAAATATATTATATAGCTGACATCAAAATATAAATTCTGGATAAAGCGCTAATTTAATGAGAATTAAGAGGTTCGCAGAGGTTTGGAAATTTGGATTCATAAAATCCATTTAACAGTTTATGTTAAAATTATATCGAATTTTCATCAGCCCAATGTCAGGCCAACTTTGTCCAAGGTCGGTCGAAATACCGAAATGATAAATATCGACCTTTTAGGTAGGAACCGAGGTTTAAAGGTTCCTTGAGGGTTCGGGTCCGCACTGGACCTTTGATTTGTTAAGGGACGAGCCCGGACCCGAAACTTTTAAATTCTTAAGGGCCCAGATCCGCAACCGGACCCTTTGATTCCTTAAGGGACCGGATCCGGATCCGGACCTTTTACAGCCTTAAGATTTCGGGTACGAACACGGACCCTTTAAATTCTTATGGGTCCGTGTCCGGACCGGGCCCTTGATGAACTCTTTAATATCGGGTCCAAACAAAGGGTTCCTTGAATTATATTTAAGAAATTGACATAGGCGATTTGAGAGAGAGAGACAGAGTTTAGTTTGAGGTATTGAAAGTATTTAGTTAATTTGAGATTGCCCAAAACATTTCGCCGGGAACTAAGGATGCACAGAAAAGTGACACTTCGCATTATTCTGCGCAGTAAAGTTACGGGATATTTGTAGCTGCGCATCAGAGTTCAATGACACATATGACTGCGCAGTAAAGTTTCACGGCATTCACGTTGCAGTAAGGTAAGGGCTTGCTTTTAGATGCACAGCAGACTTGCATAGCACTAACATCTGCGCCACTGAGTTCAATTAAACTTACAGATGCGCGTTACAGTCACACGGCAGCTATGAATGAGCTGTAAGGTCAGAGGATATATTTAAAAAAGGGTTAAACAACCACCGTAGGGTTCCACTGAGAGCAACTGCCATCTAAAAAATGACACCGGCTCCCAGTAGCCCAGACACCCTCGTGTGTCTTGAGGACACGATGCAATCCAAGGATGACAGCTTTCTGCATCCATCTCGCAAGTGCCTTGTCATATTTTTGGCACGCAGGTATTGCTTTAAAGTTACGAACCAGTGATAGTTCGACACCTCCGAGAGCTGCTATCACGAGGACAATTACTTGTACCGAATATTTTGGGTACAGTCGTTGCAGCTCTCTTTTAAGGTCTTGATACCTCTCCTTTTTTTCTTTCTACTTGGCAGTGATGTATTCGGACGGAGCCGAGAATTCGACCACGAATATAGTTCGTTTCTCGAAGTCTTAGAGAATGGTGTCAGACCTCAAATATGCAACGGAGACTGCTGTCCGAAGATCGTAGTTCCACAAAATTTGGCGGTATGCTAAAGTGGGAATGAAACCGTCCTGATATGCGAAAATAAAACCCTCTCTACCTGAATTAAGCCCTGGTGATCTGAGGAAAGCAAAAGTTTGCTCCTTCGACAAGGACTGTTTTTCTACATTTCTGTGAAAGTTACCGTGCATTTTCTTGTCGAGTGGCTGTTGGTGAAATTTTTCAACCTCTGCTTTCTTCACTTCGGCTTTCAGAAGTGAAGTATCTAGATGGAATAATGCACTTTCCTCACTTCTGATGTTAAAATTCAGGCCAAGGGTCTCGGCCGCTTGCTCCGCGGCTTTGTAAAGGAACGCTCCTTCGCCAATCATCTCGTGGCCCCTGAACATTTTTAGAAGAGGATCTCTGCCATTCGCAACTATGTAAGCTGTACTTAGAACAATTCGGTTATGAAGACACTGGAGATTCAGCAGTCCGCATCCGCCTTGACGGAGTGAAATGTATAATTGCGGAACTGAAGAATTGATATGCAAGCTTTTATGCATATGCATGATCTCACGTGTGGCGATATCAAGGGCCTTAAGCTCGTTCTTCTTCCATTGAACCACCCCAAACGAGTAGAGTAGAACCGGGAAGGCAAGCATGCTAGTCGCAGGTACCTTGTTCAACGCCGACAGATTGGAAGACCAAATCTGTCGAAGAAGATGCTTGTATCTGCTTCGGAGAGACTCCTTCACTGATGTTTCGTCCTGAATGCGGCTTTGAGGCACGTCCAGGTATGTATAGGTCTCTCCAGTATTAATATGTCTAAAAACACTTATATCCACAAGCTCAGGGTCCTTGGGAACGCCAGTAATCTTTCCTTTCTTCAGGTTAATTTTGGCAAACTTGTCCAAATCAAAGTCCATCCCAATCTCTCCTGTGTACTTTCTGACGATATTTATAGCAGTTTGAAATTTTCTTTTACCAGAGGCATAGATCTTCGGGTCATTCATATAAAATATATGAGCTACCTTATACTTGCGCTGATTATTATCGCCACAGAAGTATCCAGAACAATTTTGTAGTGTGAGAGATAGAGGCAGAAGTGCAATGCAAAAAAGTAAAGGGCTCATGGTATCACCCTGAAAGACGCCCCTTTGGAAGGTGACGTTGTTCGTTGTCACATGATAATTTCTAGATGAGATAGTAAATCTAGTTTTCCAAAGAGGCATCAATCTCTTTATGCATCTCACTATGTGTGGATGCACCTTCAAGCTTTCCAACAGACAGATGATAATTTTATGAGAGGTTGAATCGAAAGCTTTCCGGTAGTAAAGCCAGGCCATTGACAGGACACGCTGATAGGCTGCAGCGTCGTTACAGACACACCTGTCAATTAGCAGGTTTTCTCGACAGCCTGCTACACCTTTTTCGAGCCACGCTGTTCGTACATCTCTCGCCACACAGGCTCAATTCGTCGAACAATCCTGTTGTTTAGGACAGCTGTGAAGATCTTATACAGTGTGTTAAAACAATTTATTGGCCTGTTATTCTCTGGGTTGGACAAGTTTCATTTTTTCGGTAGGATTATAGTGCGTCCTAACACCATCCAATGCGGAATGGGCGTCTCCGACTTTAAATATGAGGTGAATATGCGGGCCAAATGTTGGTGTGTAAAAGTAAACTTCTTCCACAAGAAGTTCTTGATACAATCTGGTCCAGCAGCGGAAAAGTTCTTCGTGCCTCTAAGTGCTTTTTTCACCTCTTCGGCATTGATTGATGGACATTCCTCCTCAGATTTTATAAGGTTGTCGCAAAACTCCTTGAAGCGGATGATATTGTCAGTATCTTCTTCAAACTTTAGTGTCTTCGTGATCTTGTATATCTCTCTCCAAAAAGTCTCTTCCTCCTTGGGCTTGGGAGGATTTTTTACAGAAACATGGAGATCGCTGAAGAGGCGCGATGGGTCAGCGAGAAACTGTTGATTCTCCCTCACCCATCTCGCCCTGTTCTATATTCTCCTTCTTGCGTCAGATAACAGCTATATTTTTCACCAATATGCTGCTTGATTGTCAGCAGCTTTGACTTGTTCAGTGTGTGATTCAAGATCCTTAGTTCTTGGGCGAACTTTCGGACCCTTTCCGTGAACGGTCTACCAGATGTTGTGTCGTCAATCACACATTGAACACGGGACGCATTCTGTCTTGCCCATCCAATCTTCTTGTTCAGTTGATGCAAGCGTCTCTTCATCTTTTGATCCATTGTCGGTTTTAGCCTTCGATTTGAATTAGCCAAAGTTCTCGCAGCACCATAAACTGAGCAATTGATGGGCCAGAGGTTGGACTCTTGCGAGATATCTCCACGAAGGGAGGCATCCATTTCAGCCAGATCTTGGGGCTTAGGACGAACTTGCATGTTAATATTTCTCCTTGGCCTGAAATCACGATCATCTCTCAGAAGGTGCCTGCTTTCCACGGTTGGTCTTAATGTCGTTTCCTCATCTTCGTCTGCAGCTTGATCAAGCAGTGGTCGGGGAAGCGCTCCGCGTACATATCTATTTTTACAGACGTAGGCACATTGATTTCGCAATGATTGAATCGAAACTTGCTGAAGCTCTGGGTGTTTCTGGAACCACAGGGTCTGCATACGCGCCATAAAGCCTCGGTGAAGAGGGATAATGCTGGCATCGTAGCAGTCTAGCAAGTCATACTTGAGTTGATCCGTCCACTCAATGTGGGCGTTTCGCCGGTTCGTCGTCGTGTTTCCGTCTAAATTATTTTCAGCACCCTGAACTCTAGGATAATCGGCATTGTATACAGACCCATTGGAAAGGGTTGGGCCATCCTTGTATAGCCCCGCGTGCAAGGATAAGGCTGCATACTCTGAGAGGTCACCCGGTATCCCAGAGTCACCGTTTAAGACACGTCACCCAGGTGCCATTCAGCTTTCGGCACGGTTGTTACGCATCCGCTTAGGGGTTATTCCTTTGGGACCATCCCTGGAAATTGTTCGCGACTGCTTATTAATTATTGTAACCATATTCAGCATAAACCCTTGGTACAGGAACCCTCTATCCGCAACCCGAGGACGCGTTCGGTGGCTTTGTCATAGGCCCTTCAGTTCCATTCTGTGGCTGTGCAGTAAGGTAAGGGGGTACTTATGAATGCGCATTACAGTAACATAGTACTTACATATGTGCAGTAGAGTTCTATGACGCTCGCGGGTGCGTAGTACACTTACAAAGCATTTATGACTGCGCAGTAAGGTTAGGGGGTACTTACAGTTGCGCATTCATGGAATTCATAGACTTCGCTGAATTACTGGAATTATCAACATTCATAGAATCCGCGAAATTCACGGCATTCATAGAATTCGCGAAATTCACGGCATTCATAGAATTCGTGGAATTCACGAAATATTGTTTCGTTCTACTGAAATATTGCGAAGTCGTTTACTAATTATTTTTATTACTAATTATTATTTAGTGAGGCTTGGTCTTCGAATTACCAAGCCTTCCTAAGTGAATCAGAAGTTTTTAACTGAAGATTAATACAAATGCTTCGTAAAGAAATTTTATTGGTCAACGATTTCACAGAATTTCCTTACTAAAAAAACTATGAATTCAGATTTAGGGAGTAAGTGTGAACTTTTTAGCATAGCTCCACTTTTGTATGCACTTAAACATTTCCATTATTACTGCAAATATTAACCGATTTTCATAAATCTTTGTTCACAATCATCTAATTATATAAATAAAGTAATTCAGCTGATTAAAATTCAATTGCCTTCAAAATATCAGTATTTTTAACTGTCCTTAAGCTCATAGCAATGAAGGGGTCATGCGTTCCAGATAATTCGACTCGCAGCGCTAAATCAGCCTCAGGCGCTTGGCCAAAGGTCTACTGTCACGTGGCAAAAGCGTAGAGACAGCTAACACTGAGCGGCACTGCTATTGTACTTATATTTTTGATTATTAAACAAAATTGGAACAATTTTCCAAAAAACCGGCTCTAAACGTCAAAAGAGAATACTATGTAGATGAGGTATGCAAAAAATTAGACGAAATATTCAACCGTGCGGGCTCAAAATTAAATACCGCAAACCTATTCTAATGACTCCCCTTAAGGGAAATGCTGAACATTTTGGAAGGGTATGAGAGCAGGAACAGTTCAGCAATAAATGTCGATAAACAAAAAATTGTGGTCCTTAGAAATAGGGTAAGGAAAGGGAATGAACATAATTGGGGCATTGCAGAACAGAAAACTGAGGCGGTGGACAAGTACCTAGGTTTCTGGTTCATATCAGTGGAGAATTATAGCAAACATACCAAAATTATGGTTGGAGAAACGCAAAAAGTGATAAATGCATCATGTGAAGCGATGGCCAGATCAAAAATAGGTGGTTTAAGCAGAAGACTTTATCTAATGGATATACTTCCGAAATCAGGAGGGCTGTATGGGGTCGAGATTTGGGGATGGGAGAATGGAAAGGAAAGGAAGAAAGTTCAAGCTAGGTCTGTCAAAATTGTACTAAGAATGAATAGGAATGAACAGGGATATATTTAGAAAACAGAAGTAAATAGAAAGGATTTGAACATAGATGTCAAAAATAGAGGTGGCAGGTATGCCTCTGAAGTCCTAAAGATCGATAATTCGTTTTTAGCTTGTAAGTTTTTTAATTTGTTAATAGTTTTTAACTAGTAATAGAAAATAAGATGTCTATACAGATGGTATTTCATATATAGAAAAATCCAGAAGCAATTAGAATTTTGAAACATTCCAATTATTGAATATTTTGACTAAATAAATTAGAAATTTTCTACTAATCTTTAGTCGCTCACTTTTCTGCAATCAAATTAGTAGAATTTCACTATTATAATGAGTGAAATTCACTAATTTAGATTTAGAGAATAGAAATGAGGGTAAATGTACAAATGATGAATAATATAATTTATGACAGACTACAATCCAAACAAATAAGAAGTAGGTCAAATTGGGTAAATACCTTCTGGGTAACAATACCTTCATTTTCAATAAAATAAAATTTATATAAAGTGAAATTTTGTATTAAGGAAAACCACAATACCAAAACTAGTGAAAAAAATGTTTCAAAATGTTTTAGGATTGATATAATAATCGCTATTTCATTTATCCGACTAAATTATTCGTCTTTCATAACTTTTGTTGCATCTAAACTGAATAATTTAGTAAGAAACAAATAGATATGCTAAACGGAAAAATGTAGTTTTTGTTACAGTTTGTTTTTCTACACCTTCATTTAAAGCTCTTCTTAGACTCAAAGCCACTTTATATTATTTGATTATATTATAAATATTATATTTACCAATAGGATTTAAAAAAAGCACTAAAAGTGAATACAGAATATCAAACATGGTGCTCATTCTTTCGAAATATAGAAAACGTATGAAGAATATCGATAAGAATTGAACTAATAAACATTCTTGAAAATGTTTCCAGATGTATACTGTTTGTTATCTCATTTGTCATTCTGAATTCTGAATTATTTGCATTTCATGACTATCTTTCTCCCACATTGAAGTCGCAAAAATACTTTTGATTTATAACATTAATGTGTGCAACTTATATGGATCAAAACTATGACTTTCAACACTTGTAAAGACGGAGAAGTGTTTGAAATCCAGAAAAAAATGATTCTTTAAATATAAATCCCCTCTTCCGGGTATTACGTAGTGATAAATAAACATTGTTTCTAATTATGCAATCTGCGTTTATGCTCCTCCACTCGTCTTGCGCGTGAAAGAATGAACAAAATTACATAGTTCACTATATTAATTGGTAGAAGACATAAATAAAAATTTGAAGTTTTCTCGAATACTTTTGCAAAATAATTTTCATTAGGAGATTTGGCGACATTTGGAAAATGTTAGAGAATAATTGAAATTTCCCAAGTTTGAGTGATTTAGGAAACTATTTATCAACAAGCACTTGAAATATGTAAAAATGATAACTTCCTACACAGGAAGAAGTGAATTTGAAAAAAAAAACATTCTTCGCGTGCTTTCATAATTTTATTAGAATTTTATATTTTATGTGCCGTATATTGCTTAGCTTATTCGCTTATTTAAATAGTTATTGCGTTGAAATATTTGAGTATAAATGATAATAAGATTGGATCCTTAAATATCACAACCTTGACAGTAAACGATCGACTGGTCATTTACCGACAGATGATAATCGTTCGTACTAGTGCTAAGATACCACCGATCGATAAGGTCTTCCCTTCCTAATCGACATCAATCAGATACCTAGTAGTAACCTACATTACCGGTCGTCGATGGGATAGAATCCTACAGTACCCACTAACAATAAGATATAAATCTACACTTTTTTAGTCGGTAATTGCGGAATCTAGATCTAGTCAGTAAAGTAGTATCTAGATTACCTTCAGTTGATAACATAGGAATCTGATAGATTCTCACTACCGTCGATGATGTAGGTTTCTATTTTACCAACCAAGGGTCTCATATAGGTAGCGATGATAATATGCCACCAGTCGATAAGTTTGTACTGGTAACAGATGGCGCCACCGTCAAGTCAGTTAAGGTGGAAACCACTTTAGACAGTTCAAAAAATCAATATTTTTTTCATTGCATAAATCGTTGGCATAACTATTCAAAAGTATGCTCAAGAAATTTCAAAGCGAAATTCGAAGTCCTACATATGGGGTATGAAACGGAGCGAGCTCCAGTTTACCACTCGGGCGGGGAGCAGGTAGAAAGGAACGGTCGCAGGCAGAAAGGAGGGGACGCTCAGGTAGCGGTAGCCTCGTACTACCTGAAGGTAGTGCGAGGTATAAGGATTACTGTATGGTGCTGAAATCACAGATTAAAATGTAAGCACTTCATATAATTTATTACTTACTTGAATTTCCAGTTTTCAGTATTATTTTCTTCAAGTGCGTTTTTCTCGAAATGCCTTTTTTCAATTCGGGTGCATTATAACTCGGCGAATTATTGACCGATTTTCAAAAACCAAAATTATAATTATTTGCTATCAAATTATCTATTAATTGAACCTAATTTTGGAAAAATATAATAATTTTGAGTATCTTTTTTTTCTGAAAAAAGGACGAAAAAAATGTAAAATAAAAAAATATGTAAATAATGTACAAAAATTGTATTCATTACTTTTCGGTGATATTTGCGACCTGCACATTGCACGCAAAAAGTGGACTCTGACGACGGACCTTTATTAATTTTTTATAAGTTTAAATTAATTCCAATCATTTCTTCCCCTTAAAAAAAATTCACAAGAAGGCATAAAAATAACCTTCCTACAGTGGTTTTCCCCCTCAAATTTTCGGTAAATTCAAAGTTGAACATGAGAAATTTTAATTTCCAACAGGGGCGGAAAATTTCAAAGTTTCACCAGGAGCAAAAAAATTTTCGCACGCGTAGAAACGATTAAAAATATTAGGCGAGGTTGACAGTGAACGGACCCTAAATACGTTTACAACTTCCTTGTTTCGATGGCTGCATAAATTAGCTTAAAGAATAAAAATTATGTGGCCATTAAAATTCAAGAATAAACGTTATTTTTTTATGTTATAAACAAATTATATAAACAAATGCACATTTTGGGCGTTTTTAGGCGAAAAGAAACCGTTTTTTTCTTCTGATCTTGTTGCAATTATATTGCTAATGATGTTTTTTGAAAAAAAAAATTTTGCTGCTCATCAATATTTGTTTAT
>CAKNYM010051451.1:193367-242545 GCA_932195095.1 Andricus curvator | reverse complement strand
AAAGAAATCGTTTCTTCTTCTGACCTTGCTGAAATTATATTGCCAATGATGTTTTTTGAAAAAAAAAATTTTGCTGCTCATCAATATTTGTTTATTTTATACACAAATTATACAAACAAATGCACATTTTGCGCGTTTTTAGGCGAAAAGAAATCGTTTTTTCTTCTGACTTTGCTGAAATTATATTGCCAATGATGTTTTTTAAAAAAAAAATTGTCAACCATCAATATTTGTTAATTTTATAAACGAATGCACATTTTGTACGTTTTTAAGCGAAAAGAAATCTGTTTTTCTTCTGAACTAGCTGAAATTATATTTCCAATGATGAATGTGTTCATTTAAATTGTTTGTAAATTTTATCAATACTATTTTTCGGCAAGCGTTCATGTAAAAAACATTGCTAACATAATTTCAACAAGACTACAAGAAAGAAAATTGTTTTTCTGCTTATAAATGCCTACAATGTGTATTTTTTACGTAATTTGTTCATAAATTTTACGAATTCAATCCTATCACAAAATTTGGTCAAAGAACATCATTCAGAATATGATTTTAACAAGACTAGATGAAGGAACGATTTTTTCTGCCTACAAACGCCTAAAATGTGCGTTTAGAATGTTCATCTAGAATGTTTACCTAATTTGTTTTTCAAATAAACAAATAGTGAGGCATAACAAAATTGTATCTGGAAAATTCATTTTCAATATAGTTTACAAAATAATAAAAGAAAAAACGATTTTTTCTGCCTATAAATATCTGCAATGTACATTTGTTTATATAATTTGTTTATAAAGTAAACGATTAGCAATGCTTGGCAACATTTTTCTATAGAACATCATTGGCCATATAACTTCAACGAGATCAGAAGACAAAACTATATCTTTTCGCTTAAAAACGGCTTATATGTGAAGTAATTTATATGATTTGTTTATAAAATAAGCAAATATTGATGCATGATGAACTTTTTTCAGAAAACATCATTGCCAATATAATTTCAGCAAGGTCAGAAGAAAAACCGATTTCTTTTTGCTTAAAAACGCCCAAAATGTGCATTTGTTTATATGATTTGTTCATAAAATAAACAAATATTGATGAGTGGCAAAATTTTTCTCAAAAAACATCATTGGCAATATAATTTCAGCAAGGTCAGAAGAAGAAACGATTTCTTTTCGCTTAAAAAGCCGAAAATGTACATTTGTTTACATAATTTGTTTATATAATAAACAAATATTGATAGGTGGCAAAAAATTGGTCAGAAAACATTATTGGCAATATAATTTTAGCAAGATCAGGAGAAAAAACGGTTTATTTTCACCTAAAATCGCCCAAAATGTGCATTTGTTTCTATAATTTGTTTATAAAACAAACAAATATTCATGAGTGGAACTATAATTGGCAAATATAATAGCAATATAATTGCAACAAGATCAGAAGAAAAAACGGATTCTTTTCGCCAAAACACGCCCAAAATGTGCATTTGTTTATATAATTTGTTTATAACATAAACAAATAACATTTATTCTCAAATTTTAATGTCCACGTATCATCCTAACGATGAAATCCAGTGATTTCAGAGCAAAAACATACTTTGAAGACGAATAACCCCTAATGTCGAGTATTTGTTAATACAATTTGTTTATAACAATTAACTTTGAAATTTAACAATTTTTTTATCTTCCACATACCCCTGTGCATTAAATCCAAGGGACGAGAAGTATAGGAAAAATTTTTTCTAGAAGATACAAAAAAAATTCTAAATATCAACATGTTTTTCGCTGTTTACATTAACATAAAAATTAAATAAACAAAAAAATAAAAAATCTACTCTCACCATTTTCTGAAAAATTTAGTCCTGAATTAAAAAAAAAAATCTTGAATCGGTGCATAATTGCGTTCTAAATGTCATTTTGAATCTCGTTTTCCGATTTCACCCCACTGTGCGCGCAGTCAGTGATGTCATCCAGTTATGGTCAGACCCGCTCTTTACTGTAAATGGACGTACAGTGATCCAGAAATGGATTTTCGCGGATAAATTAAGACACAGGTCGCATTTTTCGAGCGATTTTAAATTTCTTTTTTTAAAAAAGCTCTGAATAAAATTCTGTATGAATCCCCATTTGCTGTTTTTTCATTTTTTTTCTTTTTGTAATGTTTTGTTAATAAAAAATGTATGAAAAATATGTTTTCCCAATGTATTATTTTTTCTGTTCATGTAAATAAGCAACATGCACCAAAAATCAATAGTTCTCGATGCACAAACACAAATATAGTAAGAATTAATTATATAAGCTATAGGTTATTATTATGTGAGAAGTTGTAGGCTCCGGAAGCTACGATCATGGTTCTTTAAAAGCAACCAATCCCGACGCAACTGGAACGTGTACGTCATCCGCTTCTGCTCATTCTGTCCTAGAAGGTAAGCAAGAGCGGGAAATTTAGGCGAGAAAACATCGGGCAACACTGTTCCTTGGAGTCAGGTCTCTAGCCGCGGATGATCTTACGCGGCAGACGGGACAGTTGGAGATGAAGTTTCACCTCTGGATACTTTTTTAGAGCTACCAATCTTTGTAGAATGTTATGAGGAACAGTGTTGACGGACCAGATGAAGTGATCCCAGAAGAACAGCCTTTTGCATCCGGTTCGCGATGGAATGAGCCTGACGCTGGCAAGCCGGAATCTTGTTGAGTTGGCTAATAAATGAAGCTTTCATACCTCCAAGACAGCCGATTATGAGAACTACAAGATGGACTTTGAAGCCTTGGTACAGCCTGCTCAGCTCGAAAAGAAGTGCTTGATATTTCGCCCGTTTTTCTTCCTCCTTTGCCGTGATATTACCATCGGCTGGTGCCGAGAATTCAATCACGTAAATGATCTTGTTCTTCAGATCTTGGAGGACAATATCAGGCTTCGTAGCACTGATACGTTGAGTGGTCGAGAATGAGAAATTCCAGTAGATCTTACACTGATCATTCTCCACAACGGACTCGAGTTCCCCCTGGGCGTATGGCAAGACGGGCAATAGATCCATACCATAGAAGTGCCTCAGATGGTAATATAACACTTTTAGAGCCGCATTGTGTCTCTCTATGTACCCGTATCGTGCATATTTTGAGCATCCACTGAGAACATGTCCAAGTGTTTCTGGCTCTTGCTTGCACGCTCGGCAGTTGGTATCGCCTACAGGTATATTCATTATGCGCTCGCGGTAAACTAAGGTGTCTATAACGCCATCTTGACAGGCAAAAAGAAATCCCTCACTCTCCGATTTTAATCCAGCAGACTTGAGAAACATGTTGGACAGACCCATCGAGAGCTCTTCTCTACGTATAATGCCGTAGAATTTACCATGAAGGGGCTTGTCAGCATGTTCTCTTAGTAGAAGCGTATGTTCTGCTTCCTGTACACGACTTTTGAGCACCAAAGGTGTTAGTGATGCTAGGCCATGTGTAGTGTCGCTGGAATCAAATGGGAGGCCAAGCTCCTCTGCGGCCCTATCTGCGGCACGATATAGAAACGCCGCAGCATTGACGACTTCATGTTGATGTACTAGTCGCATAAGAAAATCTGTGCTATTTAGAACTGAGCAGGCTGTAGCCAGAACCGTTCTGCGATGAAGACACTCTAAGCTCAGCAAGCCTCTACCCCCTTTATCTCGAGGGAGGTATATTCGAGGTACGGAAGATCTAGGATGATGACTTCGATGGATTGTCATCATCTTGCGTGTGCTTCGGTCAAGTTGCTTCAACTCATCGACGTTCCATTTTACTGCACCAAACGTGTAGAGCAGTATAGGAACGGCCAGCAAATTGGTCGCCTGGATCTTATTCTTTCCAGATAATTCGGAAGCCCAAATTTTTCTGAGAATTTGGCGATACCTTTTTCCAAGGGTCGTTTTTAACGCAAGCACATCATCGGTTTCCGCTTGCGGTATTCCAAGATATGTATATGTTTCTCCAATACCAAGATGTTGAATGGTATTTCCGCCGATGAGTTGAACATCCTGATCGTGACCCGATGATGTAGTTTCTAGTCTTCCTTGGTGTAGGTGGACGCAGGCACACTTGTCCAGTCCGAAGCTCATGCCAATCGCTTTAGAGTACCTATTTACCGCCTCCACAAGGATGTTAAGGTCCTCTTTCGAGGAAGCAAAGAGTTTAAGGTCGTCCATGTATAAAAGGTGGTTGACCTTATGTTCTCTTTTGTTCGGCGGGCCACATAGGTATCCAGAGCTTTTGCCTCGGAGCACAATAGATAGAGGCAAGAGGGAGATGCAGAAAAGTATGGGACTTAGAGAGTCTCCTTGGAAGACTCCCCTCTTATATGTGATATAGCTTGTAGTCACTTGTCTTTTGTCAGATGTTATGACAAATCTTGTCCGCCACAAGTGCATAAGCTCTTTTATGCATCTCACTATTTTTGGATGCACCTCCATGCATTCAATGAGCTTAATAAGTAGCTCATGGTTCGTGTTATCGAATGCCTTACGGTAGTCAATCCAAGCCATGGACAGATTGCGTCGATACCTGATCGAGTCCTGGGTGATACACCTGTCTATTAACAGGTTCTCCCTGCAACCTGCCAGACCTCTCTTGCATCCACGTTGTTCAACTATTGCACTCCATACCGGCTCGATAGATGTTAATATCCTCTCTTTGAGGATGCCAGTGAATAGCTTGTAGCTGGTGTTTAAACAAGCTATGGGCCTGTAGTTCTTTGGACTTGACAAATCTCCAGTCTTAGGAATCAATACCGTGCGTCCTTCCACTAGCCACTGCGGGACTGGTTGTTCTCCGTTTAAGAAAGTAGTAAATATACGAGCTAGATGTTGGTGCGTAGAAGTAAACTTCTTCCACCAAAAGTTGTTGATTTTATCTGGCCCGGGCGCTGAAAAGTTCTTAGTTCTAGCGATAACTTTCTTCACTTCTTCAGCAGTAATTAGTGGACACTCTTCCTCTGGACCTTGTAACCTTTGCCTTTGGCAAAAGTTACGAAAGAGTGATATATCTGAAGCGTCTTCATTTAGCTGATAAGTATCTCCATATACTTGTTCCCAGAAGACTTGAATCTCTTCTCGACTAGGCGGATTTTTAACGGCACGTGACGTTTTATTGAACAGACGGGAAGGATGAGTAGAAAAGGTGGAATTTTCCTGAATCCACTTTACTCGCCGTTCAAGGCGCTGTTTCGCTGTTGAAAGAGATCTTATTTTTTGCGTCCAGTGCTGCTTGATGGTCAACAGTTTACACTTGTTCAACGTGTGATTTGCTTTCCTCAAGTTTCGAGCAAGTGCCCTAACTTTTGGAGTGAATTTTTTATTTAATGTTATGTAGCTAATCACGCACTGAATATTTGATGCATGCCGTCTCGCCGTTTCAATTTTGAATTGAAGCTGTGCAATACGCTCGCGAGTCTTACTCAGACGTACTGAAGTTTCGTTACTTCTACTGTCGCTAAGCAAGGACACCGCCTTCTCGTAAACAACGCAGTTCAGATTCCAGAGATTAACATCTTCGGGGAGCAAATCGGGGAGAGCAGTATTAGCTTCAGCTAATTTGTCCATCCTGAGAAAGACTTTTTGGTGGATAGATCTCCTATTTCTCATGTTAGCATTATCGGCTATCTGCAAAGGTGGTCTTGCTGGAACGGGTGGAATGTTCGATGGAGGATGTTGCTCTTCTTCTTGTTGATAAAGAGCTTCATATCCGTTTTTTCGCAAAAAGGATACCTGATCTCTTAAATACTGAGGCGTTTGATGAGCATATTCCGGGTGCATATTGACCCAACGGTCATGTAACCTCTGCATGAATCCTCTTCGCGCCGGTGAGCTTCTTTGCCAACAGGTAAGGATGTCTCTCCTGAGTTGGTCTGACCATTTAAATCGATGTTCTCGCGTTTGTCCGGGGCCATTGCCTGGTCGTCGCCTCGGTTCGGTCCTATTGCCACTCCCAACTGAACCATGGCCTCCATCCGAGAGAGGCCTATTGTGGGTGGCACTGCGCGATACTGGTGTCGTAACCGCATAATTCATTGCATTGGGGAGTTAGCCCAAAGCAACGTGGCTGACTGCAAGAGCCGGAGCTCTCGGGCGATGGGGTCGCCACATCCCTACGCCTACAATTATTATTATTATTATTATTATTATTATTATTATTATAAGCAAATTCTTTTATCGGGAGTTGAGTGTACTTAAAAAATGAGAAAGTACTTTTGTGTTTAAGGCCGAATCAAAGTATAGGTATAGTAGTAGTAGTAGTATACCATTAAGCCATTTCCCTTTCAGGGTAGGCGTGACACTACCCGATTCGGTTAGTGTTTCTAGGTGGATAGTATAATCTAACATAATATCTACACACCAAATATTTGTTTGTCGTTAGGTTCGCCAAAAATTAGAACATCCAATTTCGGTATAAATGTTGAACGCATGATTAATTATGAAGACAACAGGCAATTCAGAACACTGGTTTACCTACCTCTTTTAGATAAATAGTAGAACACTCCCAGTACCGCGATGGTCATATTCTCGTATACCATTAAGCCATTTCCCTTTCGGGGTAGGCGTGACACTACCCGATTCGGGTAGTGTTTCTAGGTTGATAACTTGTAGTAAATAACTACAAGTGTGGGCTCACCACACCCACGATGTGCCAACAGCACTCAGTTTTCTCGAATGGTCACCCATCCAAGTGCTAACCGCGCCCAACGCTGCTTAACTTCAGTGATCTGACGAGAACTGGTTTTTTTCAGCGTGGTATGGCTGTTGGCCACAGATTGATCACAGGTTGATCACAGAAAAAACTAGGGTTTCCATTAGAACCCATTTTTGTTCCAAAGGAGCTACAACAAATGAACCCCACTTGCCGAAAAGGAACCCAAAACGATAAATGAGCTCTGAATGATACCTCAGTTGGTGTTCTAAAGGATCCCAATTGTAATTGAGCCTATTTGTACCTTTTTTCGTTTTGCCCACTTCGACATTTTGTTTAATTAATATCATAATTTTTACCTTAAAGCACACATGTAATGTAACTCTTTTGGACATAACTTAATAGAGATAATTAAAGTACAAAATATTACCGCAATTTAAATAGATATAATGACATGATAAGTATAATTTGCAGGTTATGTAGCAAAGTTGTCAATATAAAGGCATATTCATATGCAAGAAACTTTTCGTCTCAAGTCATCGGTCGATAACTGTAAATCGATCCCTAATTTATCAGACCTACTTTGCAAGAGGTTGGTTTGTGAATGCGCCTCCATGTTGTTCTTGAAAAGTGCGCTTTTATTTGAGCCGCAACTTTAGTGAACCTCCAGTTTTTTATGTGATGCCGTTAGTAAGGTGCATTTTCTTATTTCGATCATTATATAAAAAAACTAATTTCCCCAGAAGAAACGGCCTTATCCAAAAATCTTCATACTCTTAATATTATGTGTGCAAAAACCTAGAATTTTATTTGATGATTTCCAGGGCTCTCAACGCTCAGACACAGGATTTACCCTCCATATAGTAGTCTCAGATATATATACATAAAAATGTGAATATAATGAATTAATAGAGGGAATATGGTATTAGAAACAAGTGCTACATGATAAATTACGAATTTATGTTCAAGAATCCTTTATTTATATGAAGAACTTATTCGTACGATTTAGATTCGACAAAAATGTTTCGCTTTTTTAATAAGAACTCAAGTTTGAAGAACGGTGAGAATCGCGAATACTGCGATGAATTCCAATATGTATATGAAGTGGCTCGGCATAAAACAGGTTTGATTGCAACCAGTATGTTTGGCGGAACCTTCTACTCAAACGAGAATTCTTTGGTATTGCTACATTTTGAAGGGTATTTTTGTTTACCTTCACTCTTTTGTATTCACCATCTATAAGAGCCAGGAATGGATACAAAAGTTCATTATCTAAAACTGCTCCAATGATCCATTCACCCTCTACTGCTACTAGAAAATGCCGTTCTGGTAAGTTCATAACCAAACCTCGAATACTTTCGTAATTGCGAAGATTGACAAGATAGGAAATGATCGGTGGTTTCTCCAGTGAGCTTAAAGCTGAGTCTGTAACAAGAAAGCAAAAGTAGGAAATTAGTTATTGTATTGTATGTATTTATCATACTCTCTCGCTCTTTTACGGGTTGGAGGGTCCTAAAAATCTTTTACAAATTCGTATCATCTCTGTCATTCTAACCCCGAATTGACTCACGTAATTTCACACATGCTCATTTATGTTATGCGGAAACGGAAGCCCTAACCCTCATTTACTTCTCTTTTATCCATTCTCCTTATCGTTTCTAAGTGCATCTTTATCTTACATATGGGGCCCCAGCACCCCTGTACCCCACACTAACACTTCCTTCCTAAATCTGCTTCACACGTCTCCTATTAAAATCACGTCTATTATTATGAACACAAAGGAGCCAACATCATCCTTATCATCTCTATTTATATACCTTCTTCTCAAGCACGCAGAGACCTAGCATCAAATCTCACGTTTCCTTGCTCTGCTTTACACTTCTTCATTTACACGAACTTCTTCTATCAAAAACCAAGAACAAACATTTATCTTCATCGTCTCAAACTTCCTCCATCTCACACACTGGATGACCTGGTATGTAACATCAAAACCAAAACACCAAGATTCTTTTATCATTCTCCTTACCCAAAACTTATCTCACACTATCTTAAATCATTCACCAACATCTAACTTAACTTAATCCGGTATGACATAGGCAGAAGATAACTTCTACTCTCTTTAGACATTTTTTAAAACATGCTGACTCACCAAAGAATAACTAATTATCTCTGTCGTCCCTTCTTCTTATCGTCTCGAAACATACTTTTATCACACACAACTGGTGGTGTAAAGCTTTCACAAAATAACTTTCTCTAATACCTGGTGCTGAAGACCCCCTTTTCCCCACACTTTCTTCTTGCGCTGCTATACACTTCTGCATTTAATTCCCTCCCTCCACAATGTTGTCTTTTTTTCCTTTGAGCTCTCCTTGGCCTTCATAAATCTCAGTTTGACTTCGGTCCCAGCCATTTCCATCCTCCTTTTGTCTCTTCTCAGCTACTCCTGGATTTGCTCTTCCCTTTTGGCTAAATCATCCTCTTTTGTTCTCCTATGCCTTCAGCGGGAGTAACATACCTCCGTCCACTTTCCAAGATCTTTCGATTTTCGCCACTAACTTCGAATTCGCGGCCAAGATTCCCATCATACTTTTCACCTCGTTATCATCATTTCTTAATCCCAGCACTTTCAGATTCCTCATCCTTTGTGCTGTCTCTTTTCCCTCTCTTTCGCCAGTCGGACAGCTTAATACTTTCATTTTTCTCGTTTTCTTTCTCCACTCTGCATTGCATCCTTCCTCTCTCTCACACTCAGCTCCCCTCTTTCTCGTTCCACCACTCAACAAAGCTCACCTGAGCACCAGCTTCGCCTTCACCACTGCTTGAGTCAAACACCTTTCCACGCCTTTTCAATTTCTCCACTAGGCGGCGCCAGCATTGCTCCATTTCGGTACGTAACTACTCTATCCTCACTTTCCACACGTGCCAATTTTTCATTTAGATCTGCTTCACATCCTTTCTCGAATTCACTTCCACTGCACCCAGACACCTTTCTTCATCTTCTTAAAACTCCTTCCTTCCTTTTCTCTCACATCTTTCCCATGAAAACCTTCCAAAACTTGCGGTGTCACCTCACACACGTCTACCTGCTATCCACGCCGAACAGGAAGTCCCAATCATTGCATTGATTATTCAGTTAATTTAATAAAATCAAAAAAGGTTGGAGGTTCTTTTGAAGAGATCATGACCATAAGGCGATCCGGCCGGGATTACCTATCTAAAAATATCGCCTTCTCTATGCATTATACACCCTATGCATTATACAGGAGAGAAAGAAACGGGAGATAAAGAAATAAGAAATAGTAGGAAACAAAATAGTCAAGAAACAAAAGTAGGGAAGACTGGAAGATATGCTACTAGAATATAGCAGGCTTAGAAAGAAAGGATAGGGAGTTTATGAGAAATTTGACACAATGGGATGTAGTAATAATGATGGAGACGTAGCTAGATGAAAAGGGATGGGAAAGAGCAAGGGGAAGATTACCAAGAGGTTACAAATGGCAGGTTCAAAATGCAAAGAGGAAGAATAAAAAAGGCAGAGCAATGGGAGGAATGGTGATGAGAGTAAGGAACGAATGTATAACAGAGAAGGATAAAAAAGAGTTGAAAGAACATAAAAAAGGATTAATAGTAGAAGAGTTTAATATGGGAGGAGAGAGGTGGAAGGCAGTGGAGTTTTATGTGAACGGTGATATGCAGCAGAAATCAGAGGAGATGAGAGAACTGATGAAATAAAATAAGCGAGAGATTAGGCTTATAATATGAGGAGATTTTGATGCGAGAACAGGAGATAGAGTAGGAAGGGAATGGGATGGAGAGCGAGGAAAAAAATCCAAAGACAAGATACTAAATGGGGAGGGAAAGAAGTTGTTAAAGAGCCTAGGGGAGATGGGATGGTTTATCCTAAACGGAAGTATAGAGGGGGATGAGGAAGGCGAATATACACATTCAGGATGAAGGAGGGGAACGGTAATTGATTATGTGGTAGTGGACGACGAGGTAAGAGAGAAGCTTAAGAAACTAGAGGTACGGAATTACATAGATTCGGATCACTTTCCCATAATAGTGACAGTAGAGGGAGAAATGAGTAATAACAATAAGGCTAAAAAGGAAGCAAAAGTAAAAAGAGCAGGAAGAGGGGATTGGTCAATGGAAGTTAGAGAACAGTTTAAAGAAAAAGTCAGGAATATTAAAATGGGGAAAGGAAATGTAAACGAAGAAATGGAAACAACGATAGGAGAAATAAAAGGAGTATTAGAGTGCACAAGCAAAAAAGAAGTTAGTGAAGGAGGGGATAGAAGTGGATGAGATGAGAATTGTAAACGGAAGAAGAAGGAAGTGAAAAGGGAATTAGGAATTAGAAGAGGGACAAGTAGCGGAGAAGAATATAGGAGAAACAAGAAGGAGTATACTGGGTTGTGTGATAAAAAAAAAAGAGGAGGAAAATAAAAGGTTTGAAGCAGAAGCAGAGAAGGCAAGGACGGAAAAAGAGGTTTGGAAGGTGGTAAATAGAGAGAGAAGAAGAAGAAAAAGAGTAAACCAGGATATTGAGATGGTAGAATGGAAAAAATATTTTATGGAATTACTAGGAGGGGTCGAGAGGAAAGTTAGGAAAGGAGGAAAAGATGGTAGGGAATTTTTATTACATTGTTTTTATTTGAATATTGATGTATGCATGTTTTGCAATGTAATTTCCAGAAAGAGACAGGCCCGTCAAATGTGCACTTTCAACAAATCTTTGTGATCACAAATTTTCAATTTATCTTATTATTATTAAAGACTTTTTCCTTCTGGGAGATGAATAATTGAAATATTATGATCAAGTTGTGACAAAAATATTTTATTGATTAATAGTATTTGGAGAATAATAGTGACCTCACAAAATTCTATTGTGAAACGTTTATTGCATTTTTCTCCTTATATCACTCTCCTCGTATATATTTCTACTATAATTTTGTATTTAATCCCAGTAAGAATGTATCATTTGGCGACTTTTTTACCCTTGTTTCTTCCGACGATTTATTTTAATTTATAGTATGATAAGAGATTTCGGCTGAACGATTTTGTGTTCTATTTGGTAGAATATTATGATAAGCTTAGAATAAAAAGTCTGAACAAATATTTCAGCAGAATTGATTTTTGTTAATGGAACGTTATCTTTGGTGATGCTTCAAGTATTTTTTCTATTTGAAAGTATGTGTTTTTAAATTATGAAAATAATTATATATAATGATAAGGAATAATAACATAGTGAAAGATTGAAATTTAGAATTAAATATTCAAATCGAAGTTTCAGCGGGATATAAATGCGTGTTCATTTTTTTTTACTTCTATTAATATGCCATTCTCAGAGTTTGTTAAGTATTATCATCTTGATTTGCACCACTTACTACTACTAATTTGCACAAGAGAATATTCAACCGATTTTTTATCTCGTTCTTTGAAAGCCGACCTTTTCTTATCACATAATTCATTGAACTTATTGATTCGATCAATTTTTTCCCGTTTCTCAGTTTTCATCCAGAAAATCAAACTCTGATGTCTCGTTCTTCAAAGTAAGAAAATTTCATCAATAAATAGCACTAGGGTGGAATTATTTTACCAATCTTCATTTGTTTACCCATATGAATCTTAAAAAAATTTTACTTTTTAAAATTAATGACTTGGTTAATGAACGTCAAGAAGGATATTATTTGTGCAAAATAGTTTGCAATTTTTCAAACAATTATCCATCAATCACTTATGCCTTTTCATAGAAAAGGTGTAGAAAATTATAGTTTTTTTTAATCTCTCACACTATGTCGCTTATTATTTAGTGTTTGTTATTTTAGAACTCATTCTCTAATTTTTTAAACAATATTCATTTTTAAATATTTTCTTCACTTTATGGGTAGATATTTTCTAGATCGATTTCGTTGAGACAAGAAAATACTAATTAATAAGCGACAGTGTAAGAGAATCGAAAAAACTTGAATTTTCCTAATCTTTTCTTTGAACAGGAGGGAGTGATGTTAATTGTCTAAGTAACTACAGACTGTCTTTTACAAAGAAATATTTTTCCCACATTCATTAACTGCGTTATTAATTCCAGAAAATGATGACTTTCACGATTTACAGTGGAAACAAATTTTTGAAACAAATGAAAATGAAAGTAGTTGCCAAGTGTCCTAAATGAAAAACGATTACTCTTAACATTTGCTAATTGTTTCATTTCCTCCAGAGAATACTAACTATTGTTTAGACCATTAATAATTGTTTTAAAAAATACCGTCAGCATTGATTTGACATAAAACTGCTAATTTCCACTTTTCAAGGTATTTTCCCGGCACAATACAATCGGATCGGGGGTTCCAAATAAAAATGTATTGCTTTGAAGTTATTCCTTGAAGATTCCTTAAGAAGTAACTTAACATATCGATTTGAAAAAAAAATATGGAATTTTTTCCCTGAAAAACTAACAAATTGGGTGGGATGAATCAGAAAAAACGGAAAGTCGAATTCTTGGACTACCCTAATGTAGCACGGAACAATTCGGATAAATAAATATTAGTTCAAGTGACTATTTGGAAAAATGAATATAATTGCAAATAACAATTCGGTGAAAGAGGAATTTCGCTAAATGAAAATTAGTGAAAATAAAACTGATGACAAATGGAAACTTGCACGGAAAAAATGTATCCGTGAAGAAGTCACGAACTTGTAGCTAGATCTCGGATACGAGATGAAAAAATGAAACATTACATCCTTATTTCTATGAGAAATATATGGATAAATTTCGATGTTTCTTACGAACAGTTCGAATTTCCTACGAACAGTTCCTGAAAATTTCAGACTGAAATATAAAGAGGAAAAATTTTATTTGTGCGATTTAATTTTATATTAATTTATAAATTCGCAACTCTGAAGATTCGAACCCTCAAAGACTGCTGACTCACCAGTTTCTAAACATAAACCAGGAGTGCGTAAACACGCGCAGCCATCGAGGGCAAACAAAATAGGTACTATAAAACTTCTAGCCACTCATCCGACGAACTCGAGGCACACATACGAGCACACACACGCACCGCGCGTTTGGGAGAGTTTTTTTGTGGGCAACGTACAGGCGAACCTACTTTCTAGTTCCCAGATTTGTCGGGCAAGCTCGTGAGTGCTCTGAGAATCTTTTCCCAATCACTTGTAATATTTTTGTAATTATTCGCGTAAAAAAAAGTGCTACTAGTTCGTGACTTTTTTACGGATACATTTTTTCCGTGTGCATGAATATAAATAAGGGAAAATGGAAATCATGACAAGTATAATTTATTCCGAACGACAAATCCAATAAACGTAAATGATTTTTGATGAAATAGGCGTAACCTTCTGTACATTGAGGAAAAAAGAGTTATTAGAATGCTACAATTAAAAACGCACTAAATTTTAGGTACAACTGTAATTACCAATAGATTTAGAGGAAGCCACCACGATGAAACCCAGGAGTCCAAACAGGACCCTCATTTTCTAAATATTTCTTGAAAAGAATGAAACACACGAAGAATATCAATAGCAATATAAGGAATATTCTTCAACATTTTTCCAATTATATATACTACTCGCTATCTCACTCGTCATACTAAAGTATTTGTTTATCATTAAGCTGCTCCTCTCTCATTAAACTAGCAAAAAACTTCAGATTTATGACATTATTAGACTCAATGGGACCAAAGTGTCTTACTACGTAATGGAAGAATGAGAAATTGTTGAATAACCTAATAAAATTTTATCATATGATAAGAAAAGTAACATTCATGTACATAGTATGGAATTCGTTATTAGGAAGAACAGGGAATTCGTCAATGAATGCAAAATTATTAACTAGAAACTGAATATGAAATCGTTCATTCAATTTAATAATCGGATTAAACTTCACCAAGGACAATACAGATATTAATTTTTCCACAAAACGAAATACAGAATGGAGAGCTTATGCGAAATTTTCGAAATCTTTGAAATTCAGGAGCTTAAGAATTAGTAGCACTATTTTATAATGAAATAGTGAAAAAATCACAAGTTTATTTTATCAAAGGCAATCAATGAATTTATTGACTGTAAATAATTTAATGAAAATTTTGTAACTTCATTTTTACGAAAAAAAATTATTATCTTACTACTTTTACATTTTACGGTACATATAGCCCCATTTTCAACTCCCAATATTCGTACTGAAAAAAAATCCGTCAATTTGTACTGAAATCAGTTTAAGATCAAAAAATGTATTCACTGCCATTTTCACAATTCAAAATGCATACATTTTTCATTATAAATCTGAAATTGAATTATTGTAAAATAATTTTCAAAATTAAGTAATTTTGAATAAGAAATATTAGGAAGGAAAAAAATTTCTAGTATGAAACATTGAAATTTAAACGAATCTGGGATTAATTGAAGCTTAGAAATTTTTTAATTAATAAGTATTGTGATATTAAATTTTTTTATACTTAAACTCTTCAAAATGTAAACTAATGTATGTAAATTTGAATCGTTGAGAAATTAACAATGTTCAAATAGTTAATTATACTTTGCAAAATTCAACAATTTCAATTTCAATTGCAAAATCAAAACATATGAAAGGAAAAAATTGAAAATTCAGAACTCTAAAATTGTGACCATTCAAAATTTTTAAAAATTATTATTATAGTTTTACTTTTACCTGTATAAAATTCAAACAAAACAATTTTTAAATTTTCAATTTCAAACTCGTAATATTCAAATTAGGTATTTAAAATTTTTTAATAATTTATTTTTTAAATCTTCAACTAAAACTTGGCTAATATTAGGGTATTGCATTAAAAATTGAAAAATTAACACTTAGAAAGATTACTTCAATTACGATTTTTGTAAATGCAGAATTCCAATAGCTTGTTCTGAAATCTTCCCATTTTTAAGGCATGAATTGGAAAATTTGAAAAAATAATGTTTCATTTTTTTAATTCATTCTGGAATCAGTCACTTCAGAATTGTTCACTTACAAATTCTTTAAACTCAAAATTGTGCAACTATCAAGTCTTTCAAGTTGATATTCTACGATTTTAAACAATTTGAAGAACCAGACAGTTTTGTACATCAAAAATTAGAATCAAAAAATTTATAATATTTGCAACTGAAATTATTAAATTGAAAACTGATTTAAATCAAATAAAAAAATGAAGAATATTTAAATCTAAAATTATTAAAGATAAAACGGACTATCAAGGATTTCAATAAGAAATTTTGTAACTTTGAAATCTTTAATAGTGACATTGTTCTAACATTTTTAATATTTGAACTTGAAACTATTACGGACTCGGAAGGATTTAAATTAAAAATTTTCTAATCATTGAGGCTATAATTAAACATTATTGAGGCAAAAAGTATGTATAATGGAGAGGCAAAATTTTTTTTTCAGTTTAAAAGTTCATTTTTTGCCCTCACACATTAATTAATCATAAAATTCCAATGACATTTCGTCAGAAAATATAGTATCCTTGCTGAAATGTTATACTAGCAAAAATAATGAACATTTTTTGCCAGTTTTCCAGTTCAATAAGATTATCTACTGTAAATCATTATTTACTGTAGGGTGGTTTCCCCTAAAATTTTCTCAAGAAACCAATTAATTAAAGAAGACAGGTTTCTACGAATCTGTCTAAATATTTGAAATTCTGAAGCATCAGAATTAGTAATAAAATTTCCGATTAAAATAGTAAAAGAATAACAAGTTTATTTTATGAGAGTGCATTGGTGAAAATATTGATTAATTAATGGTTTTGATTACTAATAAATTCGTGAACTTTTCTTGTCCATTGTTTAAAATAAAATAGTGGACGTGACGTAAAGGATGCAACATGTGCCAAGTGCGTGATATTTTGTTTTATCAAATCTCGTGGCACGTGAATAAAGTAAGCGTGTAAATAATTCTAATGTGTTCACATTGAAGCAATAAATTTTAAATACGTTATGCTGTTGGAGGTGACGTATATTTACCAAAGTTTCGCAATATTCCGATCATCACTGACTTCTTATTGTATCAATAAATTTAAAAAAGTTACACAATCCCTGTCTTACATTGAACTTTTTCATTTGCCATACAATTTCTGTAACCTTCTTCTAATTAATATATCAACGCTAAATAAATTCCCATATTTTTACTGAGCATTACTCAATGTTGTCACTAATTGAATTATATTAGTTCACATATGTAAAAAATTGATTGCTATAAACTAGAAAATGAAAGTTCATGATCCATAAATTGAAATAGCAAATCCTATAAAAATATCTCTAAAGATTCATTCGGGCAAGACAAGACAAGAAAACATGATTTCGGTAATCATCTTGACGAGCAATATCGAAAAGTTGTCCCTTATCTGGTAATTTTAGTCGGGGATCTCGAAAGACAAGCACGATCGAGCAAAAGTTCTGAATGTCTAACGTGAAATTAATCGTTCGATTTTGGTGTATGCCTATTATCGTTAAAAACCGAATTTCACAAAAACTATTTTGAACTAAATTCGGGATTTTACGGTAACAGCTCTACAAAAACAGGAATACCAGTCTTACAATTCAAGCATTACGAACTGTATACCGTTACGGAATTTTCCGTAAAACTAACCCATTTTCTAGCTCGTTCAGGGCTAGCATTACAGAAAATTCCGTATATCTAGCCCCAGCGCTATAGTTGAAAGTTTGCACTCGACGTCTAACTTTGCGGCATCACTTATATCACCTTGTCATTCAACGGGATGGACGTCGAACTCATTCTGCCCCTGCAAATGAAGATAAAAGTCCTCAAATATTTTACCGAACTTTTATTTGTCTCCTTTGTCATTTCTTTCCCTCATTTCACCATTGCAAATGTTTCGAATTTGTGCCTATGATCCAGAATGAGAACCGCGATATAAAGTTTTCTTAAGGTGTTTCAGAAGTTTATACATAATTTTATATTCGTACGAACTGTATTATACGGCAGCGAGACATGGACCTGCTAAGAGAAGGACAGGAGTAGAATCAACGCGATTGGCATGAAACCTCTTCGCACAATATACGGAAAAACACTGATGGACAAAGTCCGAAACGAGATAATCTTCAAAGAATGTGTTGCAAAAGAGACAATAGTTGACACATGGGAAAGAAACCAATTAAGATGGTTCGGACATGTTGAAAGAATGAAAGATAAACGACTAACGAAACAAGTGTATAAAGGTCAAGTAAATGGCAAAATTCCCCGAGGTAAACCGCCAAAAGAATGGTTAGCATCTGTGAATGAGACACTAATCCGAAGAGACATAAGAAGCCATAGAAACACGAGAGCTTGCTTAAAAAAATGCATGGACGTGAAGGAAGCTAGAGTAGTATGCCAGGTCCAGAAAAGTGTGGCGACAAATAGTTTGTAAGCAGAGTGACAATAGAGTGAATGACGCCTGAAACAAAGACCTTGGATACTAATGGGCCCAAGTGGAGAACCACACATAACAATTTCGTGAGGCTCTCCACCTGGGGTGATCGCTAGAGAGATTGATCAGCAACCTGGGTCGGAGCAGTGTTGCGGAACGAACGTGGCATTCACATGAATAACACGAGAATTCCAGATCAATCTAAAATATCTATACCTAAAACCTATATACCTATCTACCTTATACCTATATACCCACCTACACACTACTATTTTCCAACCGAGCAAGTCACGCCTACCCCGAAAGGGAAATGGCTTGATGGTATAATAATATTAATAATAATAATAGCCTGCTGAAGGTGTTCTCCCTGCCGAAGGTGTTCTCGCGTTGTCGTCGCGGTAGGGCTTGAGCTTTCCTCTCATGAATTTGACGGCTATGTTGGCCGTAGCATTGCTACTGACAGGGTTTCCCATGCCAGACAGGCAGAGAACGAAGAGGAAAGTGACTAAGAGGAACACAAAAATCCATAAATAATAATGGAGAGTATTTTAAAAATTTTGAAACGCTTGTCGCTACCCGAGGATCGTCGGGGCGCCCCTGGAGCCACCGCTGGGGGCCACAGCATGCGGGACGGTGGTGATGGTGAGCTGCGAGATGGTCAGGCAGAACTCACTAATCAAACAGCTGGCCAGCAAGAACATCTGCGACATACGGTAAGCAGTGAAACATCAACTGTGTCTGCTGAGGATGCTATGGCTGGCGTTAGCTATTTGCAGCCAACCACTTCAACAGAAATACCGCGGGAGAGCATGAAGTGGGATACCACAATGATTGAGGAATTGATGCTTCTCAATTATGAAAGTGCGAAGTTTGAAACCTCACGCAAAAAAGGACAAAATTTTAGAACGAAATTTGCCGCAAAGTATCCTCAAATAGAGAAAGTCGCACTAAGAGATCTTATCGCTAAGGTGAAGGAAATCAGGACTAATCTGCTCATCTCAGAAGATCGTGCAATGGAGATTAAACAGCAGGTTGATTTGGAGTGGAAAAACAATGGCAATGAACAGCAGTTAGAGGAAGCCGCGTAACACGAACAAGCAGTGGCAATTGATGTTCTTCCTCAACCTGGTGATGATCCAGCACCACCACATCCTCTGGAGGTAGATGGCCTAATACAACCAGTGCCAGAAGCAGAGGTTCAACAAGCAAGGAGGCAATTAAAGTGGACATACCATATGAACAGAGATGTGATGCGCTCTTATTTTTTGACAAAGAAAAGTGGGCAAAGTGTAAGGAGAGAACATTATGGTCTCTTCTTATTTAAGTACTCAGGACTAGCCACAAGAATAAATAAGCAGAATCTATCAGATCAAAAACGCTCTATATCTGTAAACAAATTGCTTTCGGCTGTTGAAATAGCTGCCATCAAAATGGAAGTGGAACAGCAGCTTCCTATTGATGAACTTCCATTAGAATATTTGGACAACGAGGATTTGATTGCAGCTGAAGGCATAGGTGCTAGGGATAATGAACATCAAGTACCGGATGGACTATAACCACATCCGGACATTATAAACGATGATCTAAACAGCGAAGTCCCAGAAAAACTACAGCACCTTGAAAGGAATTTTTGCCATGCTTTATTAGAGTTCAGACATGTAGAACCAACACAAAGGTATTCGCTGCCCAAGATGAATATCACAAATGATCTGCGTGCATTAATAGAACATCTGAACAGCAAGGTTTTACCTATGCATCTGAACGCAACACAAAATGCGTTAGAGGTGCAAACTCTTGTATACTGTGCAGCTATGGCAACCGTTAGAACGTTGGACCGCAGAACTAGGCCTATAAATGCAGCCTTTGCCCCAAAACAGAAGCGAGATCCACCATGGAAGATCAGGTTGGATATGGATGTCAGCAAAGTAAGGTGCAAATTGGCTCGACTGATTTAATATGAAAAATGAAATCGAACCAGAAAGCTGATACACCATGTTATTAAAATCATCCACCCTGGGTACATCGAGACATTGACACCAGCAATATTGGATGAGATTATAGACTCCCCGCGGCTGAGACTTGATGTTCTTACTGCTAGACTGCGTCGGTACAAGAAAAGTAGTGCAAGAAGGCAACAAAATCGAACCTTTCAGGCAGATGAAAGAAGGTTCTATCTTGAACTGAGTGTAAAGCAAAATAGCCAACAAGACACAGAAGTCCCTGAATTGGAAGACATGACTAACTATTGGTCAGATGTTTGGGGAAAAACTAACAGAAGTAATTTGGACACTGCGTGGTTCCAACTGGAGAAAGCAAGAGCAAGCAATAACCCTGAAATGGAGCTGACGAACATCACAGCTTTAGATGTTTCAGCGGTTTTGAAAAAAGCATGTAACTGGAAAGCTCCAGGTCCGGACATGGTGCAAAATTTCTGGTACAAGTACCTGACTAGTGTGCATCCTGCGTTGGCACGGTGATTTCAAAAGGTCATCGAACATCCAGATCTGATGCCAGGCTTTATGCTGCAGGGTACTACGTATATGTTGCCTAAAAAACCAGACGCTCAAAATCCATCTGAATTTCGACCGATAGCCTGTCTTTCAACAATATATAAATGTCTTACAGCTATCATAGCAGATAAAATATATATTCTCACTGGGACGAGAATGACATCCTTACAGAAGAACAAAAAGGATGTTGTAAAAACTCCCGAGGCAGTAAAGATCTAGTCACCATAGACGCTGTTGCCATGACGCAAGCTCGTAAACATCAAAGGAACTTGCACATGGCATACATTGACTACAAGCAAGCGTTTCCTTCCGTACCACATGACTATTTGCTTGAAGTCTTAAAAGTATACAAAATTTGTCCACGCATCATTGACTTCCTAAGTCGTGCGATGATGCTTTGGGGTACAACAATCAAGTATTTCGACCGTGGACAACCAAGGATAACTAGATCAATACGCATTACGACGGGTGTATTCCAAGGAGACTCCTTCAGTGCATTATGGTTCTCTTTAGCGTAGAACCCACTGATTAAAACTCTAAATAGCATGTCTCATGGGTTCAGAGTACATGATAACGAGGGTGGTCATCAGTTGACCTATCTTCTATACATGGATGACCTGAAGCTGTACGCTCGTTCGGACAAGAGACTGCAGCAAGTGATCGATGTCACAAAGCAGTTTTCCAACGATATCCATATGGAGTTTGGACTAGATAAATGCAGAACAGTGCATTTAATCACAGAAAAATTAGGTATCGCAGAACAAGAGAACGATGTCGTGAATGACATCGAGGCAATGGCTGAGGACCAGTCATATAAATATCTGGGTATTCTCGAATCCAAGGGTATTCAGCATACGATAGTTAAGAAAAGCCTAACGACTGCCTTCACTACAAGACTCAGATTGGTTCTGAAGAGTTCTCTTAACTCGGCAAACAAGATCAGGATAATGAACACCTATGCCATCTCTGTTCTCACGTACTCCTTTGGGCTCATCAAATGGTCGAACACCGACCTCGAACGATTAAACACAATCATCCGCGTAGAAATGACGAAACACCGTATGCACCACAGTAATTCGGCGATTGAAAGGGTAGTTCTACCACGACATAGAGGGGGTAGGGGCATTGTAGACGTCAGGAAACTGTGTGAGTCACAAGTTAAACAGTTGCGGGACTATTTTAACAGCAAGCGAGATGTTACGCTTTACAATACGATCTGCAATGCGGATCTTGACTACACGCCCTTGAATTTGTCCTCAGAGGAGGCCTTGAATATCAGGGCAGAAACCATAGAGGAATTAGAAACGCAATGGAGACAGAAAGCCATCCACGGCGAACACCCCAAAACGTTAGATCAATATCGAGTGGATAGTGAGACATCCAATATTTGGCTGAGAAAGGGAGTCCTGTATCCAGAAACGGAAGGATTCGTCATTGCGATTCAGGATAGGGTTGTTAGCACCAGGAATTATAGCAAACACGTGTTACATCAAGACGTGGTTGACCGGTGCCGATTATGTGGAGATACCAACGAATCGATCGAGCACATTATTGATGGTTGTCGCGTAATGGCTCAAAGAAAATATACGCACAGACATAATGATGTGGCGGGCATTATACATCAACAACTTGCCCTCAACCTAGGACTCTTAACAGAATGGATGCCTGTCTGTAGATACATTCCAATGCCCGTTTTAGAAAATGAAGATTACATATTATATTGGGATATGACCATCCAGGCGGATCATTACATCCGAGCCAATCGACCTGACATCGTGATGAGAGAAAAAAAAGGTGGAAGAGTCTACATCATCGACATTGTTTGTCCACTTAACCGAAATTTGCAGACAACCTATACAACGAAGATCCATAAGTATAGCGAGCTAAGGCATGAAGTAAAGGTAATATGGAGGAATGTAAAACATGCATCTATTCATCCTATTGTGATTTCGGCTACAGGCAATGTGCATGCAAGATGCAGAGAACATCTTGAACATTTAGGAGTCAGTAGGGTACTGGCGGCAGTTCAGAAGGCGGTTTTATTAAACACCTGTCGCATTGTAAGAAACTTCCTAGACCATCAGGAAGCAAGTGACTAAGAACCTATAGCGTGATACATGGTAGCTCTAAGAAACCATCCAGAGGCGACTGTTGTCACCTCCAACACTCACGGCCGCTGTGTAAGGATAACAGCGGTAAAGACAAACTGCAAACTACACCATGCTCCTAATTTTGTACCTACAACATCATCGCAAATGTTTTCAAACATCGTATTAAAATAACTTAAAACATCCTCATCTCATCACTCACTTGACTTAGTCCGTGGCTATGACGAAAAACCGGGCTCACCCGAGAAAAAGTTTGAAAAAAACTAATAATCTAGAGCAAGAGCCTCGGTGGCTCAGTTGGTTAGACGGTCGGACTTTACCTTAGAGGTCCGGGGTTCGATCCCTGAGCCGGTACTTCTTGAAATTTTTCTATGTACATTTACCGAGGTTCTGGTGGTTCGGATCCCACCTTAAGCTGTAGGTCCCCCCATCATGCACTTGATTGCAACCCAGTCTGTGAATGGTGGGGTCAAAACTAGGCTTTGCCCAATATGTCAAGGCACACGCTCTTATCAGATCTCACTTGATTGCATTACAATAATGCGTCCGTGACTGATAATATATACCGGGACAGCCGCGTGCATACTATTCAAAAAATAAAAAATCCAACTCTAACCAAAAATTCCTTCGACATATTGGGCTGTAACCATCTTAAACCTGAGACATTCATTTTTTTTATCTAGAGCCGATTGTAGAGCTTCTATGAGTTAAATTTAAGTAGCAGTTTTCTTTCTTTACAGATCTAAAGTTAGAATTGTCTCTATTTTATCCAGAAATAAGTTGATTCCTACAGGGACTGACAGTAATGTAACGTACTTGCCTCCGGAAAGAAGTTATGAGTGTGTTTTGAAGTAACACAGATATGTTTGACCCTTATTTAGAAGTTGCCATTCAGACTCCTAGATGGATAATTTTTGAAAAATAGGATTCATTCGGGATAAGGGACGGTACTTAAATTACGTAACAGCTCAAGGGGGAGGGAGGGATCGAGAGATTTTGTTACGATTTGTTACGCTGGGGAGGGGCTTCCTTCATGTACGCAATTTTTGAAAATTCGCAAATGAAACAAGTAACTCGCAGAAATTTAATATGAATTTAACTTTATGCGCCAAAGAAACCTGGTGAGTGAAAAACGAACTTAACCAACAACAATTTTTAAAAAATTCAGGGATTTAGAAAAACAATCTTGCGAAAATCAGGGAATTTCTATAACTTTAAGTGACTGTCAAGTAGAATAAATTTGAAAATTTTCAATTTTAATTTGAAACTGTTTTATTCCGTTTATAAAAGATTCTAGGTTAAAAATGTTACAAATTTGAGATTCTGGTATTTGAATACTAATGGTCAGGGAAAATGAAAAATTGGTCCGGGAAAAATTAGGGAATTTTTAAAATGAAGTTTTCCGGTAACCCTGATATAACATTCTTGTGAGTAATTTACTTGCCTGGTATTTATGTTTATTTTTTTTGAAGTTATAAATTTTATTATTTGTTTGAAAACTCAACAATTTTGTTAAAAAGTCAATCTTTTTGCTTGAAAATTCTACTATTTCGTAGAAAATGTACCTCTTGAGAAAAATTCATGTTTTGCTGTTGAAAAATCAATTGGAATATTTTTTGGATAAAAATCCAACTATTTTGTTGAAAATTTCTCTTTTTTCTTTCAAAATTTATCTGAGTCAGTAGAAATTTCATTTTTCTTGGATAAGAATGCAACTCTTTCATCTGTATGAGTAGAGATTTCATCTTTCTTAGATATGAATGCAACTGTTTGTTTCAAAATTAAATAAGTCTGATAAAAAGTCATCCTTTTTAGGCCAAAAATCTACTGTTCTGTTGAAAATTCAACTATTTCGTAGAAAATTCACCTTTTCAGAAAAATTCACATTTTATGTTGAAAAATCAATTTAAATATTTTTTGGATAAAAATTCAACTATTTTTTTTATTATTTGTCTTTTTGATTAAAAAGATCATCTGTTTTTGTAGAAATTTAATCTTTCTTGGATGAAAATGCAACTGTTTGATTGAAAATTTAATAATTTTGTTAAAAAGTCATCCTTTTTGGTTGAAAATTCAACTATTTTGTTGAAAATTCGTCTTTTTGCGTTGAAAGCTCAAGTACCTTCATAGAAAATTTACTTCTCATTTGAAACTCATATATTGATGTTGAAAAGACAAACTGAAATCTTTCTTAGATAAAAATTCAAATCTTTTTTTTCGAAAATTTGTCTTTTTTAATCAAAAATTAATCTGTTTTAGTAGAAATTTCATCTTTTTTGGATACAAATGCAACTGTTTGGTTGAAAATTAATCTTCTTTGCTTGATGAGTCAATTATTTTGTTTAAAAATTTTATTTGAACCACTTTGTTAAGAAATTATTTTTTTGTTGAAGATTCATATTTTCACTTGAAAATTCATCTCTTTGGTTAAAGTTGGACTATTTTGTTGATTTTTTTTAAGAAGCTTTATTTCTTTGGTTGTAAATTTAACTGTTTAGTTGAAAATTAATTTTTTTGCTGAAAATTCTTATTTTCTGGTTAAAAATTTAATTTTTGTCCAGTAAATTCGTCTTTTGGCTTTAGAGGTTCAACAATTTAGGTGAACTTTTTTTCTTTCATGACTGATCTTTATTTGTTGAAAATTCGTCTTTTTGATTTTAAAATCAACTATTACACTTTTTTGTTGAGAATTTATCTTTTAAGGTTTAAAATTTAATAATTTAGTTCAAAAATTAATTGTTTTTTAGAAAATTTAATTACTTTGCAGAAAATTTAAGTATTTTCTTAAAAAGTCATCTTTCATTGTACCAAAGTCACTTTTTTCATTTAAAATAAATAAATTTGAATATTTTAAATTTGCATATGAAATATTGTTTCATTTCCTTTATAAAAATCCTATGTTAAAAATATTACAAGATTAAAATGCTGGTATTTGAATGTTAATGTTCAGGGAAAATAAAAAATTGGACTAGGAAAAATCATAGAATTTTGAAAATTAAGTTTTCTCTTTGTAAAGCATGTATTATCTTGAATACAACAAATTTCCATTAGTCTTAAGTCCCATATCTTATTATTTCTGGAAACCATAAATTACGTATAGTAAAAAGGGGGGGGTGAAATGTTTTGTTATGGTTCGTTACAGGGGGGGGGGGTCGGAGAGGGCCGATAATCCGTTACGTGATTCAAGTACGGCCCCTAATGAGAGGTCGAATACCATCTGCGATGAAAAAAAATGGATTATACTCGGTGATAAAAAATATGGTACCGGATATAATCTTGCACTATTCACTATGGGACAGTGATCTAGATTATTGAAACTACAATCTCTAGATATTAAGGAATAGCTATTACGGGATAATATCTTGGATTATAAAATTTTATAACACTCAGCCTCTTGTGACAGAAGGATGCTTCTTGATACAGATGGAATTTCCTCCCAAATTTAAGGTTAAAATGAATTTCATTTGTCTCGAAAAGAATCTTTTTGCAGCAAACATTAGCCCTTTGCAACAAACTTCACCTAATCTTGCAGCCAAATAATTTTGTTTGAAAAAAAAAATATGCAACCGTTTAAGAACAAAACAGAAAAGTAGACGATGCTTTTGTTTCAAGACAACTTTTTCTCTGAGTGAATCTGAGATAATAAAATCTATAATCCAAGATTTTAAAATCTAATGTCCATATTATAATCCGCACCTATTAGATAACCTAAAATATATAATAATTTTTGCAAACGTATTTATAAACCTATACAAAATTTTGATAGACGAACCCGTAAGTATAAAGGGAAACAAATTTCAATTTTTGAAACATGCAATAAGTACGAAAGTGGCTATCAAAAGACTACAAAATCGAAAGAGAAGGAGGCTAAATTTTTGTACTGGTACAAGTGTAAGTGACGTATAGTAAAAAACTATAAAACTTACTCATTTCCTAAATATAAATCAGGTGTGATTTAGCACTAACAATAACTTTATAACTTAATTATTACTTTTTACGGTGCGAGTGGATGCATATGATACGCCCCAAGATGCTAGGTGCCATCTGAGACTAAACAGACGCCTGGATATTTTAAAATCTGAACTATTACAATTTATTGTCTAAAGATATTGGAAAAATATTATAGATCATACGCGCTAATATAATTTTCTATGCGGGGTGTCATTCTTTAGTTCTATTATCCAGTTCGTATAATCCACTTTTCTCAGCGTGTTTGACACATATTCACTGTAAAAACTATGGTTCCATTTTAATTAAGCATCAGCTTTTTAGCGTCCTGTTATAATACCAAATCGTCCTGTTTTGAAACCATTATTCGCACTATTTTAATTTGCTAACTTCAGATTGAAAAGTGGTATGTACTAGCGAACTGAAATAATGCCCAGGGAGTATTGTTTTAATTGCTTGCAACTTCTTGCTTGAAAGAAACAGAAAACATTTGAAATAGAAACAATCTGATTCTCACTTCGGTCCTGTTTTCATCCAAAAAAGTTATACTAAAACGTCGTTTAGTGACATCAAAATAAAGTGGCATTAGAATGGAGCCAACCGAGACAATATTTTTGTAGTACTGTTCCGAAACCGGAAACTAGCCTTGGAATGATAATTTTTTTTACAGTGTTCGGAGACAAAATCGTGTCACGTACAGTAACACAGTACCATTATAGCTTTTCTTGCAACTGCACAGATCTTTTTAGTTTTATGAAGAGCTTTCGAAGTTCTGGTATCACTTTGCGTTCCGCATTACCTTCACCATCTTCGGTAACTTCTTTATCAGATTGAACATCAGTTTGTTAACGCTTTCGTTCTGCTCTTCACTCCCATCGCCATCCAATTCACCATTCCCAACTGAAAATTCATGTACAGGAACCTCGGAGGATCCTGGACATGTTTCTGGACACGAACCTGCACACGAACCTGTATAGGTAATCTTGACGGTTCCTGTGCATGAATTTTGCGAAGGAAACTATACATAATCCTGCAAAAGAACCTGTATGCAAGCCAATCTTGGAATGATCCTGTACATGTTCCTTCATAGACTGATTTGAGACCCGGGTTCAAGTACAGGAACTTGTTCAGGATCCTACAAATAAACCTCTACATAGGAACTAATCCGCGAGTGTTCGCCAGTAGCTTGCTCCTCTCGATAGTAAGTTCTATCTTCAAGGGAATAAAAGGAAGGAAACTTTATAGCTGTGAGCAACATGAGTTTTCGAGATGGCCTTCTCTAAAGGACCCTATAAGTGTTTTTATACAGGAACCCGCTCCTCAATTTACTGTACAGGTTCCATTGCAGGATCGTGTACAGCCCTTCGCCAAATTCCTGCACAGGAACCGTCAATATTACCTGTGCAAGTTCGTGTGCAGAGTCTTGTGCAGCAACATGTCCTCCAACATGATCCTCCGAGGTTCCTGTACAGGATTTTCCAGTTGGCTTTTCCTCGTTAGTTTCATAAGTTACATCATCAACGTCTGGCTCTCTAAGCATTTCTTGTACAGCTATATTTGTTATATGGGCAAAGCATATAAAGTAAACGTCTTATGAAACAAAGCTTGTTCCGAATATTGAATTTAGCAAATGCGCCAGTTGTTCCAGAAAGGTTGTATTGACGCGACGGATGCATTTTCGACTGTTTTCCCTTGTAGTTTTTCGACAAATAGGTACTCCGGCAAAACACCAAGAAATAGTTTCACAGAAAAAACAAAATGTAATCTTTACAGCGATTTCAGAGTAATCTTTACCTGCAATAAAATCAACTTCACGTTTTCAGATTAACCCACCACATTGGAAATGATTACCATGTCAACTCTTGATTTTTGTTTTGTTTCGATGTGAAAAAATTCAACTTTATCTACTTGAAAATTACCAGCAACTAAAATTCACTTCTATTTTTCTGTGTTGGCTTTATCTTTTCCCTTGTGGTTTTTCCAAGTTGAAAGAAAATCAATCACTAGAATATACAGGATTCACTCATCATCAAAAAGTGGCCAGTGATACCGCAGTAGGACTTATTGATCATTGAAGTCCACCCGTCAAGCGTAAATTAAATTTTCGAGCTATTCTCTGTCAGGATATTCAAAATTACTTCTTGGATTTCTCTGAATCGAGCGAATATTGAAGATTACATTCTGTTCCTTTTTGTAACCTTTCCTTAAGAAAAAACATGTAAACACCTTCTTCGTTTCTTCATCGTCGATGAAGTTAAAAGACCGATACTTTCATATTGCCAAATCTGTCGACAGATGTACGATCAAACTTTCCTATTTCGAATTGATCCTAGAGAAATTTAGTCAGAAATTCAGTGAAATCAACTTACGAGTAAAATATTCGCCCTGTTAATTCTTAGTATCCATTTCTTCATAAAGTCATGCCTCTTTTCATTTTCAAAACTTTCTATTTCAAATTCTAGATCAGGAAAAAAGGCAAAATATTTATGACCAAATTTATATCAAATCAGGTAGGTTCTACACTTCTTCTACTACTTCTTCAAGTCAAAGAATCTCTTAGCTACGAAATACGTTGTTTTTAGCGGAAATTAGGCGACACGCATTTTTCTGATTTGAGGAAAAAATCACAATGTCATTTTTCCAATATTTTTTGAAGTTAAACTTCTCAGGGTGCCGTACAGCATTTTTGCACGAGGAATGAAGCCATAAGAATCTTCACGCAACGCTTGAGCGTCCGGTTACGTCATGCTCCGGCAAGGTAGCGGGCTGAGCGCGCATACTGATGAAATTCAAGGAATTCGTGAAATTCGAGGAATTCGTGGAACTCATGGAATTCGAGGAATTTACGAAATTCATAGAATGCGATGCATTTATACAATTTAAGGAATTCACAGAATTTTAGGAATTCATAGAATTTGAGCAATTCACGGAACACAATGAATTGACGCAATTCACGAAATTCACGGAATTCAAGGACTTCATGGAATGCCAGGAATTCGTGAAATTCAAAGAATTCACGTAACTCATGAAATTCACGGAATACAATGATTTAGAAAATACAAGGATTCAAGGAATTCACAGAATTCACAGAATGTACGCAATTCATGGAATTCACATAATGCGCGCATACATGGAATTCACAGAATGCACGCATTCACGGAATTCGCGGAATTCATGGAATTTACGGAATTCAAGGAATTCCTCTAAATCGTGAAATTAGTTAAATTCCTTCAAATCGTGGAATGCATTGAATTCCTTTTATTCCTTGAATACAATGAATCCTTTAAATTCCATGAATTCTCTGAATTCTGTGACTTCAGAGAATTCCTTGAATTTCATTAAATAAATGAATTACATGAGTTCCTCAAATTCCGTGAATTCCTAGAATTCCGTGAATTACTTGAATTCCTTGGATTCCATGAACTCATTCCACTCAATCCGAAAAGAAAGTTGGAATGTCTAATTATGGTCTACCAATACACATGTTCAAAAAAAAATATGTTTCTTTTTTAATAGACTTCAAAATTCAAATACTCATACATAACTTCGTGAAAATTTTTTTTCAATTCAAACAAGTACGTGACCTTTAATTTCCTCTAAAAGAACATATTTTATCGCTTATGATTCTGCAGCTTGAAATGTCCTGTCTGTTTTGAAATGGATTTGGTCTTATACAATTTTTTTTAGAACATTAAAAGATTTACTGTTAATTTATGTTTAAGATGAGCCTAATCTTTATGTTTGATAAAATAAGTTAATAGTGAAACAGTTTTGTTAAATTGTTTTCAACAAATGTACGTGATGTGTTGTAATTTTTATTGTTAGCAAAGAAATTTACTACGAGAAAAGCAAGACAAGGATGCGTTAGGTCATCATGACTATTTATCATATTTATGGATAAGTGTCTAAGAATGGCCCTCTTCGCCGAAGAAGGTGTGGATCTCGAAACAGTGAAGGTACGTGGGTTAGCTTTCGCAGATGACAAGATTGTTATGGCAGAATCAATCGAGGACTTGCAAAGAATGTTGAATAAACTTAATACAAGCATGAAGAACATGGACCTCAAAATTAACGTAAATAAAACAAAAATCATGGTGTTTAAAGGAAAAAGTGAGAAAACAATGTGCAACATTGTCCTAAATGATGAGAGATTCGAACAAGTTGACAAGTACGTATATCTGGGTAGCCTATTCACTAGCGAAGGAAAAATAGATGGGGAGTTAGATAGGTGCATAAATGAGGGTAAGAAGGTTATCGATAGAGCAGGGTCCATTCTCAGAAATAAAAACAGATTAAAAAATGCTAAAATGGCCATACATAATTCTATATTTGTACTGAGTGTACTATACGGTAGCGAGACATGGACCAGTCAAGAAAAGGACAAGAGTAAAATCAACGCGATTGGCATGAAATCTCTGCGCACAATATGCGGGAAAATACTGGAAAAAGTCAGAAACGAGATAATCCTCCAAGAATGTGGTACAGGAGAGACACTAGTTGACATCTGGGAAAGAAATCAGTTAAGATGGATCTGTATGTCTGTATGCACGGTTACCTGAACGTTGTAGCCACGCCCCTCACAGCATGAGATATCGGCGGGATATCTTATTTATCTCCAAAGATATCCTGGGCATATCCCAGGAGATCCTAGGGATATTGCGAGTTATATCTTGCAGGGCGGAAATCTCGATATCCCATGGATATCTCAGAATATCCTGAGGATATCCCATTAATGTCCTAATTTAATATGCCAAGGATGTTCCCAAGATATCCCAATTCTATAATTTAGTATATTCCTGGAAATTCAGATATATCTACTGGATTATATGTATATCCAATCGTATCAATAAAATAACAAATCATTTAACAATATTAGGTATTTGTCCGGAGATTTTATACAAAGTACAACATTCTAAATTGTGCAATAATAGTCGAGTCCCCTCTGAAGTCACTTCCAGATAAGTTCCATCATGGCTGTCAGTGTGTGAAAACTGTCGCGCAATAATAAGTGACGCTTTAACAAAAGTCAACAATTTCTCGAATATTCGTGCCAGATTATAATCTATTCTCATTCATATTATGTAAATCAACGAGGTACATATTAATTTTATTGTTTTTTATCATAAAAACTGATTTTGATTAAAAGTGCGATCTCTAAAGTGCGCAATTTAGAGCGGTTACAAATACAATAACAGCCAACTTACAAAATTTCAGAAAGTGGCTTGTTTTTTATTATAAGTCGGCTGTTATTGGTCATGAAAAGAACTTGCGATAATATTTTTTTATAATTATACTGACATAGAATTTGAAAGAAACCAAATATTCGAGATTTGTATAACGCGCTTTTTTGTCAAACGGATTTTTGTGAATCTTCATGTTTTCAGGCATTCTACACGGTGTCCCATTTTAATCTATCACCCCAAATATCTTCTAGAATACTTTATCTACGAAAAAATGGTTCGGACAAAGGTTAACCAGGACCGAGGGGGACAGAGGACTATACCATCAATTTTGACCTTGAGGTCAATTTTGAAGGTCATTTGACATTAAAATGGAAATCCCTATTTTTGACTCCGGATTTGAAAAGAGCGGAAAATTTTACGTGAAAAATGTCTTACGAGAAATTTGCTCTTGTGACCTTAGAAAGGTCAAATATCAAGGTAAAGTGTTTAAAAAATGGGCATATGGCCTTTTTTGAAATTAATTGATGTTCTGAGAATAGCAAACCTTTAAGATGATTTTAACAAGTCGATAGAATGCAAAAATGTGAACCACCTTGACCATCTTGAACTGCAGGTAAATTGTCAAGGTCATTTAAAGGTTAAAAGTCAAAGAAATTCCTTTGAAGAAAAGTCAAATGAAGGGCAACTGTTTAAAAAGCTCTTAGATCCTTACTTTTAGCGTTACCCGGAAACAGCGACGTGGACGTAGTAAGTTCTGTTTCCTTTGAGGTGCTTATTTACCGTGAGTCCCTTTGCCTCTCACGTTTGGGGTGCTTGTTTACCGTGAGTCCCCTTGTCTCTCACATTTGGGGTGAGCATTGAGCATTCGTTTGGTTTTTGATTTCAACTTTTTTCGTGCCGATGTTCACTTCATTCTCCGCTTTTTTATTCCGTTGAGAAAACTAGTCGCATGTAGTGTTATCTTCTTTCGATAATCGAACTTTTTCTGATTATCCATTTTCTTTTCATAATACATATTAGAAAAGGTTTTGGTATAGTTTTGGAAACATTGAATGCGTTTCTCGATTTTCATATGTTTCTCCATAGTACGTGTAACCATTCATTTGTTTTGGCATTTCAACTGTTTTAGCGACGACGCTCACTTCATTCGCCGCTTTGTTTTTCGGTTGAAAAGCTTAATTTATTAGTCAAACTTTTTATGCTAGGTTTCAAACAAATTTCGCAATATGGCTGATTACTTACCTACTGAAATCGTTGATGTGATACTAATTTTAGGGGAATTTCACGTTAACTACGCCGCTGCATCAAGAGTTCACGCTGAACGGTTTCCAGATACAAGACATCCTTCCAGACTAACAATAAGAACTTTGACTGAAAGAGCTCGTAATGGGATTCTTCTTCGTGAACGCCAACATACAGAGTACGACATAAATGATGCACGAGCTCTAACTGTTATAGCAGCCGTTCATATTGATCCACAAATCAGTACTCGACAAATTGAAAGAGAGATAGTTATACCACGTACAACAATATCAAGAATTTTAAGATCTCTGAACTATCATGCTTACCACATTACTCTAACGCAAGCCCTAAGGCCCCATCATATTTTAGCGCGTTTTAATTTTTGTCAATGGGCTTTGCAGATGGTACAGAATGATCCTAATTTTATTCTATATGTACTTTTCTCAGATGAAAGTCAATTCCACAGCGATGGACAGCTCAATAGACATAAATGTCAGTATTGGTCGGACGATGATCCTCACTCGTACAGACCGATGGATCATCAACATCGATGGAGTGTTATGGTGTGGTGCGGAATAGTAAATGGCTATTTAATTGGACCCTACTTTTTTGACGGAAACGTTGACAGACATACATACTTAGTGTTGTTAAGGGACCAATTACCAGGACTATTGGAGAAAGTTAACTTAGCAACAAGACAAAGAATGTGGTTTCAACAAGATGGTGCTCCGCCACATTTTGCACTCATCGTACGTGAGTTTTTGAACTTACAATTGAATGAGAGATGGATTGGAAGAGGAGGTCCAATCGAATGGCCCGCCTGCTCACCAAATCTAACATCACCTGATTTCTTTCTATGGGGTTATATTGAAAATGTAGTGTTTGCTCAGCGACCTACAACAAGAGAAGATCTGATGGAAAGGATTCGGACAGCCTGCGCAGCCATTTCTAGAGAGACTTTGCTCAAAACTGTAGACGGTTTTGAAAGACGTCTACGTTTGTGTCTTGAAGCTAATGGAGAGCATTTTGAACATTTCATCCGTGGCTGATTGTAACACAGGTAGCAATCACTGTTAAAAAAATCTGGTCGAAATTTAATATACATGTGAGTAAAGTCATTTGCACATACCGTACATTAATTTTAATATACCATCATGTTGTAAAATTAATATACATGTATATTAAAGTCGGTAAAACAGAGTACGTGAAAACAACAAGTTCTTTGATTCCTTCAGATCCTGTCAAATATTAAAAAATAAAGGAATAACCTTGAATCCGTCGATTTAATTCCTACTTACAATTAAAGTGCAACGTACGGGTGGAATTTCTTCTAAAATTCGCTGTGAATGTTAGAATTTTAACGTAAGTACTGGTGCTTGGAGGTTAGGTTTCTCAATTATTTGTTAATTTGAACTTTTCTCTTCAAAACCAGTGTAATTTATATTTATCTAGGAGAAAATATTATGTTTGATTATTTATAATTGAAAATTGCTGCCAAAATTGTTTTTAATTTGTGTAAAGTGCAAATATCTGACTTTCCTGATAAATGATCAATATGCGGTATATGAAATTTAATAAAATAGTCTCTTAATGGCGATTTGGTATACCTAGATTTTAGATTTAATATACAAATGTATATTAAATGTATATTAAAATTGCAAACATTTTTAACAGTGTTGGTGAGAGGCAAGGGGACTCTCACGGTAAACAAGCACCCCAAACGTGAGAGGCAAGGGGACTCACGGTAAATAAGCACCCCAAAGGAAATAGAACTTACTAATTTTGTGCTTTTTATTTTGCAAATAAGACTGACTCTACAACCTAATTATCGAGCGCGAAGTGCGAGTGTCGCAATGAGAATGTAATAGTCAAAATCGCAGATGCTTTAAGAACCTTCTTTAAAAACCAATGGAAAAACAATTTCAGTTCCAATTTTTGACTGTAGTTTCTCAGGGGTTTAAATTACAGTTTTTGATTTAAATTGCAATATTTATGATAATTGAAAAAATGTAGTTGAAATGTGCGCATTAAACGTACGAAAACGAGCGTGAAGTGCGAGAGCGTACCCGCGCGCCCTAGGCGCGCCCAAACTTGGCGCGAAGCGCCGAGCGCGCATTGAGAATGTGCTCGCGCAGCCGGCATATTTTTTTAATTGATTTGATATACAAGTAAAATCATTACACTGATGAACTCCAAACTTCCGATGGTCTTTCCCGGTTTTCTCGCACTTCTTCATTTAATTTTATTTCCATACTTTCTGAATTCTGTTCCATTATTTCGGAAAGTTTCCCTAAATGTCAAACACTAAACGTCATCGAGAAAATTTCCCATTCTGGCTTGCATATTCAAGTCAGGACGGGAAGAGATTATAGAATTGTAAACCAAAAGTTCTCGTCCACCAAAATATCTCGAACATGGACATTATTAAGTGACAACTATAAGTTTCAAAAATGTTGACCTCTCTACAAAAGTTTGAATAAGTCAGTGAAAAAAAATCGCTAAAGAACGTAACAAACTTCACTGTAAGGATAATTTTATTGTGAAAAAATTGTCTATTCATGGCACCGTCATATATTAATTATAAATAAAGTTACAGTTGGGCGAATGTACAAAAACACGGTCAACAGCGTCAATTTCACGACAGTGAACTTTCACTTGTATTTTCTTGAAAAATCAATAGGAATGAGGCGAAAAAAATCAGGCGAATTTCTTGACATTCTCTGTAAATGTATGAGTCATAAAAATTAAAAAATTAAAAAAATTGTAGCTTATAGCTTATATATATTATAGAGGAGAACCTTATCTCAGCTCCAAATTGTGTTAGAAAGCTCAGCTAAAGCTTGAAACAAGTAAAAAAATTCAAATACATAAGGAATGAAGTTTCAAAATTATTGAGTAATTGGCTATTAGCAATTATTTTTTCAATGCTTTTTTTATGTCGTTTGGGGGCGGCCAGTGTAACTGATCCAGGCAATATAATTGTCCGCTCCAGGTTTCCCATTCAGTCTCTTCCACTCAGTCCCAAATCAGTAACTCTTCCAGAAGCCTGAAAATAAATACGGGTGCAACAAGTAATAAATGCCCAAAGGTGTAGAAAATATTTATTTTCATTATTAAGAAAGTGACAGTTGATGAAACTAATTTTTTTTTATTACACTTTGTCATTAATATAAACATTGGCGTCTATTTTCTTTCTTATTTTCATATGAAGTACATAATTTTTTCCAAACATTACAAATACACTACCAGCGGAAATTGTGTACATTCCTATTTTTTGAGCTGTTGCGAATGTGACTTAATTTTATAATATTAATATGAAAATTTGTTCCTCATGATAATGCGAAAGGTAATAAAATTCTTCATCTGATAAGCCCAACTTGAAGGCAAAATCTCAATTTCATAAAAAAATATTGCAAAAAAACTTTAAATTACGATGTTTTCAAAAAACTTATCTAACTCTGAAAATAATAAACATTTTTGAAAGTTTTTGGATTTATTTTGAAGGTAATTATCCATCATACTAACGTAGGGTCAAGGTTGGTGCAAACAACTCGGAAAATTTCAAATAACTACCGTACTCGACACAAGCTTTAAAAAATTCAAAACAATAATATTTTTATAAATGTTACTAAAACTTATTAAAATGTGAATTATAATTCTGAATATATGGAAAAAATTCTATCAAGCTGGTTCTATTCTATTATTCTATTTTTTTCAAAACTACGTCTTATTCTGAATAATTGAAAAAAGTACATCTTAATATAATTAAAATGACCAGACTTTCGGTTCGACGTGGATACAAGGTGGACACAAACGAGGTGCCAGTGCGAGTTTTTGGAGTTGTTGTTTGGAAAAAGTGAGAGGAAGGGTGAAAAGAAGTTGTTAGAAAGTGAGGAAAGGTGTCTGGGATAAGTGGCCGCGAGTGAGAGAAGGTAAAAAGACAGGTGAAGGTGAAAGTGAAAGAACAAAAAGTGCACGCCGAGAGAGTGAGGTTAGGGTCGGACCGGAAGGACGCCGAGAGAGAAAAGCAGGCTGGTGCCATCTAGTGGAAAGTGGAGAAAAATAAGAAAGAAAGGAATTTGTCTTTGACTTGAGCAGTAGAGGCGACTAAAGCGAGATGGGTGATGAAAAGAAGGAGAAAAAGCAGAAGAGGGAAAAGGAGAAAGAGAGAAAACTGGAGTTTGAAAAAGCGGTGGACATGCTGGAAGTGAGGCAAGACAAGTTTATCACGGACCTAAAGTGGGAGTGAGAGATAGAAAGAGCGCACATGAGAAGTGAACGGGAGATTGATAGAAGAAACTTTGAGGAGACACTGAACAAGATGGTGGAAAAGCTGGAACAGCTGAGCGCGAAAATGGAGAGACTGCAGAAAGGAAACGAAGAGAGAGAAAAGAAAGAGGTTGGATGCCAGACGGAAGAGGAAGGAAGAACATGGAGGAAGTTACCGAAATAGCTAACACCAGAAGAGTGGGAGAGAGAAAAGGAAGAGAGAGCGCAAAGAAGGAGGAACCTCGGAGTGCTGGGAATCAGCAAGGAGGTGAACGAGGTGACGAATGTGGTAGGGGTCTGGGCCGCGAATACGAAGGTGGTGGCTAAAGTGGATAAATCCAAGAAAATGGATGGAGGGATGCTACTACAGCTAAAGACATGGGAGAATAAAAGGGATCTGCTCAATGTCAAAGGAAAACTGAGAGGCACAGGCTTGTGGATGGAGGAAGACTTGACGGAAAGGGAAGAGGAGATTCAAGATTGGTTGAGAAGGGAGAAACGGAGAATGGAACTGGCAGGGAACGAAGTCGAGCTAAGATTCATGAGGGCGAAGGTAGGGAAGACGATATGGCACTGGAGTGAGACGGAAGGAGAGATGGTGGTATCCGGCACGATTACTTTGGCGAAGAAGAAGGACGGCGAGCAGGAACGGAAGAAGAATGTAACGGAGGAACAGGGTGGGGCGAAAGAATAAGTGCGGGAGTGAAAAACAGAGCAAAGGTGTTTGTTGAGTGAGAAAAAGGGATGCTGGGCGCCAGGTGTACAGCGGAAGAGTTTGTGTTGTAAAGTGTCTAGGGCACTGCGAGAAAGGCAATTGTGTGATAAAGGGTCTGTGTGGATATGAAATGAGAAGCGGAAAGGCAAAGTAGAGTAGGGGGAATGTTGTAGTGTAGGGTAAAGAGGTGCTGGGGAACTATGTTAGTGAGAAGGAGAAAGACACATGTAGAGACAGTAGGAATTATAAGGAGAAGGGATCACAGAGAGTGGGAAATTAGAGCTAGGGCTTCCGTTTCACCCTCCGTTTAATATAAGTAGGGTTAAGATAGTTTAAGAATACGGATTTTAAGGAGAGGAGAAGATTTTGTAAAGGTTTTTTGTTTTCAAGACTCTCAAACCCGTAAAAGGGAGAGAGTATAATAAACTACATACATACATACATGCATACATACATTAAAATGACCAAAGTTACGAAAATTCAAAGAAAGAAGGACAAAAATGTTCAATTTTGAATATTTCCGTAGATTTTTGAATTTTTAAACAATTATTTTATGGTTTTTCCAAACATCTCAGAGAACGGATACTAGAATTTTCATCAAAATTACTAACAGTAGATGCCAATTATTCAATAATTTTAAAACTTTATTTCTTATGTATTTGAATTCTTTTACTTATTTCAAGCTTTAGCTGAGCTTTCTAACACAATTTGGAGCTGAGATAAAGTCCTCCTCTATAATTAAATCTGTAAGCTACAATTATTTAAATTTTGTAATTTTTATGACGCATACATTTACAGAAAATGTCAAGGAATTCGCCTGATTTTTTTCGCCTCATTTCTATTGATTTTTCAACAAAATATAACAAGTCAAAGTTCACTGTCGGGAAATTGACGCTGTTGACCGTGTTTTTGTACCTTCGCCCAACTGCAACTTTATTGGTAAATAATATATGGCAGTGTCATGATGGAGAATTTTTTCACAATAAAATTATCTTTACAGTGAAGTTTGTTACGTTCTTCAGCGATTTTTTTTCACTGACTTATTCAAACTTTTGTAGAGAGGTCAAAATTTTTGAAACCTATAGTAGTTAGGCTTCTTTCCTTATCTGTATTTCATAAATCTGTTTCTTTCCACACTGCAGTAAAAATGTAACAGATTGGTGGTATATTCTACAATTTGGCTGCGTGATTTACTCTGCAATGTACGTCAAGATCAATATTAAGTTTGGAAAACATGATAACACATTATTTCATCATAGTTACTTGAGTGTACATAAGTTATCATTACGAGAAACAATACATTGGAAACGGAATGCAAAATAATCAATTACGAATTCATTCTAAAATCCTTTATTCATTAAAAGATATTATTGTTATGAAAGTTTCGAATACAATAGTAAGGAATTGAAACCAGAACTGAACAGATAATTGGCCAGACTTTGGCCAACGCTGGGCCAAAGTTGGGCCAGAATTAGTTTCTCCTTTCATGTGGTACATTTTCACAACAAGATGCACCCAAAAGTCGTGCTAAACGTTTAAAATAGACCAAAACGTTTCCTTTTTGGCTCTTGACGCAGCGGACATGCCTGACCTGAAGGATCGGACACCGGAGGAGATCTCGGCGTTCCGTGAATTACTTCTCGCACGGCAAAACGAATGTTTTTTTTCTGCAAATATTTGTTGAAGAACCGAACTTTCGGAAAATCCTTGCCCTCTATTGGTAGATTCAAGTTGTCCCCTATTCGTACTTTAGTTCTTACATAGCGATCCGTTATAAAACTCGTTAGTGGAAACAAATCTCCAAGAAAAATTGCTCCAATTACGTATTCGTTCTCTCCCTCTTTTTCTACTGCTACTTTGAAAGGTTCATTTGGTAATTCCAGATAATTACCAGGATAACGTTCGTAATAATGAACATTAAGTCGAAAGGGAAGGACCGGCTTTTTCAGTACGCTAAATAATTCTGCAAAAAGAGAGTAAAAGTAGAAAATTAATGTTTTCATTAATTGTTTCAGTGATTTTTTAATCAATCATAGTATTACTTTACAAGAAATGATCAGGAACAAATGAATGTTCGAGACATTAAATAAAAGTTAAATTTAATAAAACGCAAAAAAAATATTATCGACAGATGGTGGATTCTAAGCGAGTGTACGTAAATTTTTTTTGAGATTTTTGAGTATTGAGTGTTTCAAAATTAATGACATTATGAAATTATTGTAAAGACTAAAAATAGAGTAAAATACTCTAATTTAGTGTTAAATGATATTATATATCTGCGCCATTCCCAAAAGTTTTAAAATTATTATTTGTAATAGGAAAAAAATATAATGCAAATCGAAATACGCTTTAAGAAATATTATTGTACTTACCAACTGGATTAATTGAAATCACTAGGGTAAAACATATAATACCAATGACTATCTTCATTTTCTTACAATAAAGGAAACTCACTTTTAACAAATTTCGATTAGAGTATAACTACGGAATATTCTTGAAAATGCTTCAAGATATATACTAGTCGCTATCTCATTCGTCATTCTAAACTATTTGCATTTCATTAATCTGTTTTTCCCCAACACAAGACACAAAAATTATTCAGATTTATGACATTATTATGTACAGTTGAGTAGGAACATAATGACTAATTGCCGAATGGAAAGAACGGTATTTTTTAAAAACATGATAAGACTTTATCTTTCGGTTAGAAGAAAAAATGAAAGAAAAAGAAAAATTCAAAAGGAATGCAAAATAATGAATTACAAATTCAACAACAACAAAAAAGTCTAGTTTTTGTTTCACCTCTCTGTCTGAAGACAAGATCTGTTTGATACATGAAATTTCTTTTCTGTTATTATAAAATCGTTTGTCTACTAAAAAATGGGACTATATTTCACTAACGAGAAAACATTAATTTTTTTTTCGAAACCAATTTATTAAACAAGGCAAGAGCCATAGTTTTCATTCTTTCTGCAAGTTTCGTGAAATAAAAGATTATTAAATACAACATCATTACAACGGAGGACGTTTTTTTTTAAATTTTCTTAAAAATGTTTCATTTAGTGCCAAAAAAAACTTTTTCTTATTGAACCAAAGATATTCCGATTCGAGGTAGAGACTCATTAAAAATTACGTCAAGCTGTATGAGTCAAAATAAATGAATTTTTTTAATTATTATAAATAATTTAGTAAACAAAAATTGTATCTTCTTCATTCGCAGGTATGCAGGTTGTAATGCAAAACGATGCAAAATGGATCTATATACTGAAAAATGACCAAATTATGCATTTGTTTATTTAATTTGTTAAAATTGATGTTTATCTTTTTCAAAACTTAAGATAACATTTTACTTCCACCTCTTTTCAAAAATCTAGTTCCAATACATTCAAGTATCGCAAATGAAGAAGATATTACTATTATTCATTAATATTATTGTAACAATTTGGAAAACATTTTGTTCTCGCTAATATTTTGTATCCGAACTTTAGATAGTTTTATTGCAGCGTTTTAATCAGCGCGAAAATAAATACTCTTTTCCTTATTTGTATTTCATTAACTTGTTTTTTTCCACACTGCTATAAACATATTACAGATTCATGGAATTTTTTACAATCTAGGGCTGCTGAGATTACGTATTCCAGAATAGAAATATAAAAATTAGTCTTTAATATATAATGAATTTTTAATAACAATAGCGATTTGACACAAAGAACACTGACAATAACAATTTTATATGCAAAATAATAAAACAACATAACAAAAAATTGTTTAAGATTGTAAATCTTCCTTTAAAACCTATGTTTTTTGTTTAAAATAACTGATTTCCAGTATAACATTTTTAATAATTTGTTAGATATTTTGAGAATTTTAATTTAACCGCGCAAGACTTTTATGAGGCAAAAATGTTTCTCAACTCGCATATGGTTTTCTATGATTTTTTTTACTAGCAGAAATTATTTCGATATTTTTTTCAAAATTAAAAAAAAATCAAGATATAAAAAAGCTTTGACTAATAAAAAGCCAATCAGGTTTTTAACAACAATGATTACAGTATATTTTCGAGAAATTTTGTAACACCACTTTTTTTTAGAAAGAATTAGTCAAGCTAATTCAAGTTTTAATCACATGGATTTAACGAGCTCTAGGACAGTTTAGGAAAATGTAATTAAAGTCGATGTTTTTTCGCATTATTTTTTTTTTTAAATATGTATTAACAAACTACAAAATAAACCAGAATAATTTGCTTCTTTCGAAGATTTATTTACTTTTCAAGATAATTCTGCTTCGACATTTGAACAATTAATAATACCAGTATAGGTGCGAGTACAAGATTATATTAAAGTGCCTGAGCAAGCACTATCTAACGTTAGAGAATTTTCCGTAAAACTAATGGGTCAAGTTTCTGAGTACTTCTATACATTAAAATTATGAAAGTAAAAAATTATGATAAATATTTAAACTTTTTTTCCTGGTTCTTTGAAAGATCAAAACTCTATTGGCCAGGGTTGAACCAGGGTTGGTTCAATGCTGGGTAAAAGTATAGACAGACCTGGACCATTAGCTTCTCCTTTCATATAGTATATCTTTACAACTTAAGGTACCAAAAAGGCATAAATACGTATGGATATGACGAAACAAAATTTTTTCATTTAAAAGATTGCTGCCCTAGTGCTCACTCGGGTGGGTCGAAAAAAATGATTTTAGAAATCGCAAACAATACTATGCCTAGGAGTAGTGCATTAAAACCCCTATGAAGTGTACTAAATGTAACGCGCGCAAGCAAAATAGATTTAAAAGAATTATTATTAGCAGAGTTTTAAAGTTTTTCCTGAATTTCAATTTTTTCAAACTTATTTGAGAGTGCCTAGAGTATTCTCAATTGTTACAGATTTTAGAATACTATTCTACACGAGATAATTATGCTTTAATACATCCCTATAATTAATGTTTCCAGTTTTGAACCCCTATTTATCTTAAATATCTTAAATCCCAATGCACTAAATTTCGGCATGGTATTGTTTGCGATTTCTAAACTCATTTTTTTCAACCTACCCTAATGCCCACCGTCTTAAATCGAATTATGCATGAATCTCCGCAAAAAGAATATTTGGCGACCTGAAGAAGTTATGGAACTGACTATTTAGAGGATCCTCATTCGATATTGGTACAATCACATTGGCATGGTCGCCATTTATACGTACTTTAACTCTTCCGTAGTCATTATTAAGATCCGCTCTAGGAGCCATAAAAGAACACAAATGTTCAGCCACAATTATTCCAATAACGTACTCGTGATACTGATCAATTCCTACATGGTAAACGCCTTCTGGTACGTGGTAAGTTGTACCTGGATTCATTAAACTTTCGTAATGATTAACTTCAAGTTCGATAGGATGTGGATGAACTGCTACCTTTTCTCGGGTTATTCTAAATGGAGAAACTAATTCTGCAACAAGAAAGTATAAATAGGATGTTAATTACTGTAATTACTGTAATTAGTGGATGTTAAGCCATTTCGGGCGCGGATAACACTCGGATGGACAAACAAGCTGAAATTTAAGATTCATCGAATCTACACCTAAGCATTTTTACGCTTTTTCTAAACATAGGAGAATTTACAATCTACGAATGCTGATTAGATGTTTTGACTCACAGAGATTACCGCTATACTTAGAACATCTTACTCGATATCTACGAAGGGATACCATGCATTTTGACGACTGTGTCATTTTCCAAATATAGACATACCACGATCATGTAATACTGATTTGTTAATTTAGGTCACACACATTTACTATTGTATCTAGTTCTTTTCAATCATTGAAATCTAAGATTCCGATCTCTCTAATTACTGGCAGGTCACGCTACTATACACATATCTTCCACGGAATCTAAAACTACTTACCTCTTTGGTACTTGGGAAGAGATATAGTGCATTAGGACCACTGCTTCATTTTCCAAATATGGACATATCTAAAATCCTCCATTTTGGTTTATTATTTAGACTTTTCCCACTTGAATTTTCCTTTTCTCAAATGAGTTTAGATATCATCTTGAGTTAAAAACCAGCTGAGAAATCATCTTCAGTTAACAATCAGTTCAGAAATCATCATCAGCTAAGAACCAGTTTAGAAGTTTAGCATAAGCAGCAAAAGTTATAAACAATAGAAGAATCATCGAACCTTTAAACTCCAGACCAAGTCGGCCCGTCAACCATCTACGATCAGAATTTTCCAGTATTTTTTAAACATTTGAAAGTAAGCATCTGTGCGGAAGTTTTCAAATAAAACTTATATCGACACCAAAAGAAAACGTCAGAATAGAAGTACGACCACAGTCCAGAAGCATCGACCTGGTCACCTCACGCGGTGTGTCTGAACCAACTTTAAATACAAGGTCATAGCACATCCAATTTGCACTTTTATTTTTTTCACTTTATTTAACGAAATATGGTAAATAAATATAATATCAGTCCATATCAATACTGAGAGAGAAAAAAATTTTATTTTCACACATGTCGGGCATTGTACTCTTGTACAGCTTTTAGTAAGTTACTTGGGTAATGAGGGTGTGTGCTCGAAACTTTATATTCAGCCCAGGTCGTTTTAAAATCCGAATGGACAGATTCCATGGCTTGTTCACTGTAAAATCCAAGGCCTTTCTCAACTTTACAACAAAAATCAGGGACATGAAAAAAAACAGCGTGAACTTTAGGTGTAATTGAAATATCCAAATCACAGTAACTTCGCTCAAACTCAGATATACAATCTACGTATTTCGGGTTTGATGTTGAAGAAAAATAAGAATCAAGGACGGATGGGAAAGCCTTAAAGCACCTTACATATTTTAAACAACCAATGCTACATATTCCACGTAATAAGTCGATTTTTTTAAACAGCATTTTGCAAGAATTACATACGAACGCTGGACTCCCATGTACAAACTCGCGAGTAACATTACACATCCTAGCCCATTGGAGACTCTCATCTTCAAATTCCATCAGCATGTGTTTATACATTTTGTTCACAACCCCGAGCATCATATGTAGTTGTGGCGGTGGAATTATTTTTAATATTTCTGTTCTAGCGTTTTCTGAGAAAATCATAGGAGTATTTGTACAATTTTTATACTTCTTCGCAGATGATGTTTTACTTCCACCGTCTTGCCATGCAAAAAAAATTTTCTTACAATTTCCAACATTTCTGTATTCCCCACACGTGTTTAATTCATCCTTTAATGCAGTACACCACGTGAAAGGAAAACTGCTTGCATGTGACATGATGCCCGTTAATACGTTGGCAAGTTTTAAATCAGTTGCTATTGTCCCTTTTAAATCCTTCAATTTCAAGAGTGACCACATCAATAGAACGTTTTCATATTTCTCTTGTGTATGTGCCACTGTTCCAAGCAGCAGTAATTTCTTGACGCCAGTATCCTTAAATTTTTTTTCGACAACGCCTTCTGTATAATTCTGTCGACCTTCTACATTTGCAACTTCTGATTCATCCAAAGATTGCATCGAAAGGCAAACTTTCAAAAAACCTCCGCCACTATCTATTCCGAATTTCAGATGCATTTCATCAACTTCCCTTTTTTCTTTAACAAACTCAAATAATCCTTTTACATTATTGCAAAACACTAAAGTCTCTGCAGTAGTTGCAGTATCGTTATTTTCAGTGCTAATCACATTACACTCTTTCATACTGAAATACAAATCAAGAGAATGGTTCAAAGTTCATTTTTGTTTCAAATCTGGTTGAAATAATTTTCTGTCATTCGTAGCGACGCGAAGAGCTGCAGTAATACCATGTACTTGATTCGTTGAAAGCCCATAACTTGTTCCAATTTTTAAGAAATCTTCAGCAGAAACACGCTTCCGTTTTTTGCTTTCTGATTGCTGTTCAGTCAAAGAAATTTTCAACGGCTTTCCATGTTTCTGAGATAAAGCGATTACAGTATTTCTATCTGATTTATTTTCCTCAACGTTTGTCGCTTTTTCATTTGAAATTACTTTAATCAAATGACACACCAAGTGTTCTTTTTCTTTTAGGGGTATATCGTTTATAATATGATCTTTTAAATGTTCGTAATGCTTCGGCGTACAAGAAAAATGTGATTTTCCTACTACTAATTCTGAATGGCACTTTTTGCAGTATCTTGTTTTATTTCTTTCTTTCGCATCTGATGTGTTTTTTTTTACATAAGTCGCATTCGCATAATTTACCATCTTTCGATCTGGTTTTTTGATTTATTACTTTGAATGTAGATTAATCTAGTAATTTTATACTCAATTTATTTTCATCACTTTTGACCGAACGATAAATAAGGATTCTACAGGCATTACAAACAACTACAGGGAGGCGATTATCTTCAGCATCATAGCTCACAATCTTTTGAATAAGATTTTTCAAATGATTACTAATCTTGAACAATTGTTTCTTTTTTTTAAGACAAAGAAGGCAATTTTCGCACGGTTTTCATCATGACTTCCAGCATGGTCTTTAGATTTTGCAGACATATTATACGATTTTTTCACAACAACGCACTTGGTCAAAATATTCGAAAACATTAAACAACTGCAGACTGCGTGATGCACTATTGGCAAAGATATCTTGCCTACTAATGGGTTGCAAAAATTATTTTCACGGAACTTGTTCTAGATATGTTTACATTAGGTAACAGAATCCATCAATGTTTACATTCACGTGTTGTTGTGTCTTTTTGTCGTGTTCACACAGGCATGTATGATGATAGGTATATTTCAAGACCTACATCAAAGACTTTATTATATTTAAGGAATTTATTATATTTTTTATAACATTTTATTTTGAAAAGTTGAAATTTTAATATCTTAAGATTCTTTTTTTAATTTTATGATGTTTTTCATCAATAAAATGCAGAAAAAAAATCAATTTATTAAATTTTTTGAAAAATTCTATTTTTCACCCTTAAAAAACATTTTTCTAAAAAACGGCTCGGGGGATGTGGCTCAAAATTTCTTTCCATCTTATTTTTGAGCCCCTAAATCGAATCCAAAAAAAAATTGGATGTGCTATGACCTTGCATTTAAAGTTGACTCAGGCATACCGTGCTCAGTTCACTGACTTTATACAAATATCTAATTATATGTAATTGAATATACATGTATTCAACTTGTAAAACTTAAATTCTTGTATAGTCAGTTTATTTCTGGCCTTTTTGTAGTTATCTTTATCCCAGTTTTCTAGTGTTTTGAAAATTAGATTATAAAACGAGGAACCATATTATAATTACATAAAATATAAGGTTAAGATATCTCTTGGGACGTAACATTTGTGTATATTTCATCCTGTAACGTATGCCTGACTATACCTTTTTTCAAATTTGTTCCATTATATTTTTAAAAAGAAAGCTTAGGATCTAATTGCAAAATTACAGAATAAAGTTTTTTCTTTTGTTTCCAATTATAGCTCCAGAATTAAAATCACTTTATAATTCAAGATGTAAAAATTTAATTACGCCTGAAGTGTCTTAATTTGACCAAAATAAACCAATTCAGAAGCCCGAAAATAATCGTACAAAAATTCGGTGTGATCCGGTACCACGGCGGGGTTTACTCTTGATGAACCATATTTCAAAGTTGAGTTTATAAACAATATATTGATAAAAGCATGTACTAATTCTTATCTGCAAAACACATAATTGTTAACTTATTCCCGGATTAAAATATGCGTTAAAATAATAAAAATTCTTTGGATAATATTGTCATCTGATAACGCCAAATTCATTTTCATTGCATTAAGTTAGTTGCAAGAAGGAAAATAATCGATATTCCCATTAATTTATAATTTTAAAATAAGTTTATGAAATCTTAAAGTTACTTGTTTTCTTATATGTATTAGGGTGGTCTAGAAAAATTATTTTTCTGATTTTTGTAAGTCTCACCTCCTCACTTTGTGTCTTTTGGTGAAAATCATTTTCCTCATTTGTTGAGATTTTAAAAAAATGTTCAGAGGTAGGGTACGACCTTCAAAGTATCCCAAAGTGTTAAAAATTCAGTAAGTCCTTGAATTTTAAAAAGAGTCGTAAAAACTTTACAGCGATGATTTAAAACTACCATGTGAACAGCACGAAGCCTGACATTTTTTTTGGAATTAAATTTACCCCCAACTTTGCCAAATCTCACCCCTTAAGACAGTAAAAAGTAATTTTTTGTGACACATGCAAGATTTCAGCCTTTTTTGACGCCTATGATGCGGTGCTAAAGCTCTACTTTTTACCCCCTAGAGAGGAAAAAGTACATTTTACTCCCTAGGGACTGAAAAGTGACGTCAGAGGTGAATAATGAAAATTATACATCTATGATCTCACATTTTACGATTTATCCATTTTTACAGATATAAGGAACACATTCTCATTACAATACCCGCCCACTCACCGTAAAAACTGTGAGGAAATTTTGGTTGCAGATAATAGAATTTTGCGGTTATTTATGGAAAGTTACTATATATCACTGATCAAATTACCGTGAATTACCGAAAATTTCCGGAAATGTATAGAAATTTTTAGATTGAATTTTAGGTAATTTATCTTAAGTTGCCATAAATTGCATGTAAGATTACAGTAAATGACCGAAAATTTTCATACATATCCGGAAATATATGGAAATTTTTAAAAATGAATTTTGGGTAAATTATGGTAAGCTACCATATTTACCTGTAAAATTACCATAAATGACCGAAATTTTTCATAAATATTCGGAAATTTATGGAAATTTTTTAAAATAAATTTTGTGTAATTGATTGCAACACTTCAAATTTTTATTTCACATTCATAAAATTGAGAAAAGACACTTCAAAATTACGCTTAAGTGTCATAAGTGGTGAGTTTTGGCAATGTTGGGGGTAAGTTTAATTCAAATATCAAATCTTCAGGCTTCGTACTGCTCACATGATAGTTTTACGTCATCTTTGTGAAGTTTTTATGATTCTATTACAAATTCAAGGACTTCCTGAATTTTTAACACTTCAGGGTACTTTAAAGGTCGTGCCCTATCTCTAAAAACATTTTTTTTCAATCTCAAAAAATTGAGAAAAATTTTTTTCACCAAAAGACACAACATGAGGGGGTGAGACTTTAAAAAATCAGAAAAATAATTTTTTTGGACCACCCTAATAT